>JAQIUQ010004464.1:270000-570000 GCA_030378365.1 Hybognathus amarus
TCTGTTCTTATCAGAGGAGACTGAGTTATGTGTGTCAGAATACAAAATGGATTATTTGAATGTGAATACACTGATGATGCGGATACACTGATGATGCGGATACACTGATGATGCGGATACACTGATGATGCGGATACACTGACGATGCGGATACACTGACGATGCGGATACACTGACCGAAACTGCCGGATACACTGACGATGCGGATACACTGATCGAATGCGGAGATACACTGATGATGCGGATACACTGATGATGCGCGAGACACTGATGATGGTCAGCTGACCTGCTGTTTCGATTTCCTCTCATCGTCAGGATTGGCGCTGCCGTCACTCACGTCAGAGTCATCGGCCGAATCACGCCTCTGAAACACACACGTGACGAACATCCAGCGGTTTACATGTAACAGACACTCTAAATAATCAGGACAGGATTAAAAACTACAACTTTTCACAAATATAATTTACGTTTTCCTAACTAACATTTTAGTGCATGAAAAACAGCATGTGTGACACACAAATCAGTCTGTAATCAGATTCCCATCAGAGAACTCAACTGATCAACTCTAACGTCTGAGTTTAAACGAGAGATGTGTGTGTGTGTGTGTGTGTGTGTTCACCTGTGTGTTGTCTGACAGGAGCTCAGAGTGGTTCTGGGAACTGAAGGGATTGGATTGGGCCGATCGGGCTCCAGGAAAGCGTCTTCTACTCCTGAATCCATCGTCGTGGCTCTCAGGGCTGCCGTCAAGACGTCCACTTGTGCTGAAACACACACACACACACACACACACACATCAGCACAGAACAGGTTTTCCTGCTTGAATGTTGATTATTCTCCTCATATTCTCCATTGTTGCGGCTCCTCTCTTCCCAGTCTGTCAGTAACGCTCTGTTTACTTCCTGTCTCTATGAAGCCCCTCCTCCTGAAAGCACACTGTGCTCTGATTGGTCGGCTGGAGCAGTGTGTTGTGATTGGTCGAGCGCTTCGAGTGTGTTTAGGAAAGCCCCGCCCATTCCATAACCACCAGTTTAACACACTACTAACTAACTCAACCAGGCCCCGCCCCTTTATTCTGTGCATTAATTATTATAATGAGGAATATTGTGACGTGTTCGTTCCCGGGAGAAACTCAAGACTACAGTGGAGGAGTTTCAGGAGTTCAGAAACACTGACACTGATATAGAGAACATGTTCATGCTCAAACGTCACACACTGAAGAGATGGAGATCTTCCTCTTTAAAACAACGTTTACTCTCTGAACACACACACAGATATTGTGCGTCACTGCTTCTGTTTTTCGGCTCAGTGTTTCAGGCACTTCCTGCACTCATTTCCTTCCACTGACACACAGGTCTCGGATCAGCCGCTTTAAGGCTCGAGTTCCTGAAGGCCACAACAAACACAAGCTCGCGATTCATCAGTTCAAATCAGATGCCTTGTCCAAATACACACTCTTGGCCGTGCCCTTAACACACACCAAACACACACTGCACTTAGCGTATCCCATCATGCACTGTTTCAGGAGCTCATGCCCTGAAATCAAAAGATGTAAAGGAAAACATTTCACTGTAATTTAAATTAATTAGACGCAAACAATTTGGTAGTAAAAACTAAGTGTTGCACATTTTTTTGGTGCACAGATTGTGAATGAGTATGGTGTGTGTGTGTGTGTGTGTGTGTGGCCTATTTTGTACAACATTTGCAACTGTTTTTATCCTTTAAAAGCTCTATAAAAACAAGTGGAAATACTAGTGGTGGAACGTTTCACAAAACTCAAAGATCATTAAATCGAAATTAAATTAAAAACAATTAAATCGAATCCAAAATAAAAGTTTGTGCTTACATAATATAAGTATGTGTAGTGTATATAATTATTTGGATATATATATATATATATATATATATATATATATATATATATATATATAAATAAAAATACACACATGCATGTATATACTTTATATATATATATTTACACAAAATGTATATTATACATAAATATTTCATATATTAATAACACATTTTTCTTAAATATATACATGCATATGTGTGTATTTATATATATACAAAATATTTTATTTTTATTTTTTATTACTTGAAGTTCTTCAATTCCACTGCAAAAACTACTGGCCAAACTGGTAAAGTTCAAACATTAATAAAAATAAGTGAACAGTCATTAACATTATCATCATCATAACAGGTGTATAGACATACTTATGTGTGTGTGTTTGTCCATTCAAGTGCAAGGAAACGCCAAAGAGGAATCACTTCAGTGTTCGAGCACTGTCTGAAACACACACTCTCTCTCTCTCTCACTCTCTCTCACACTCTGTCTCACACACACACTGTTGTGCGCACAGATAACGTCCCAAATTTCACCTCTTCTTTTGTGTTTAAAATAGTCTGAATGTGTAAATTGGGAAGACAGAACATAAACTCTACGATGGATAAATTTAGCAGTTAATCGGCGAATCACACGTGTGCCCGACCCGTGGGCGTTCGATCCGTACGGATCAACTGCGATCTGTTCCAACTCTAGGAAATGCGTCATGCGTGTACACAAGTGTTCCCAAGGCCTCAGGTGTGGGCGTGCGGAGAAGCGAACCCGGCGCTCACCTTTGACATCCGGGTCGTCGATGTGCGGCTCCAGGTTTTCGATGAGCTCCTCCAGCTGTTTCCTCCCCAGCGCCGGAGCGGACGGCCGGCTCTTCTCCTCCTCCTCCTCCTCTTTCTTCTCCTCTTCCTCCTCCAGCAGGTCCAGGTTGATCTCTGGGATGGGCGTCCTCCAGTACTGGAAGGAGTTGAAGATCTCCTGCTCCTCCTGTGGATGTGGATCGGGATCATCCGGCGCTGGTGTGGGAGAATCCCGGTCCTCCGTCTCCTCATGAAGCCACTCGACCTCCTCCTCACATCCCGATGGATTGTGGGAAACTGCAGGCGTCTCTGTGTTTGTGCTGAACGAGACATGAGCGAGAGAAGGTTAGAAAAAAAAACCCCACACACACTAGTATTAACACAGAATGATACAGCAGGGGGCGCTGTGGGAGCGGCAGAAATCTCGTTCATAAACGCTGCTTTATCAGGATACAAAGAAATCCACTTATACAACTGACTCTGAAACGTGCAATTCAACGATGTCGAAGCCTTTCAGAAAATCTGTGATATTAGTGGCGGGCAGTGTTGATATTGAGAACCGATGTACGAGAAACACTAATATAATTAGACAGCTATTAATTACAGTATAACCTCTCCATCTTCCCGTCACGTTCAGTAACACACACACACCTGAAGCGTCACCAGTGAACAGTGAAACACCCTCACACACTCACGTTCCCAGCGCTGTTAAAGCGACATGCACCGTTATTAAAAAATCATATCAGAACACAAAGAAATGATTCGGTATACTGAGGTCCGTTCTCCGCTCTTCATCAGACGTCTCTCACCTGTGTGTTTGTGTCTCGCTCCAGTTCGCCTCGTCTCTGAAGTACTGACCCGCGTGACCGCTGGGACTCGGAACGTGGAGATGAACTGACCCAGCGACTGAAACGCGGCCTGACGCACCTGGAGACCGAAACACACACTCATCAGATGAGCCGTTCACTACGGGGTCACATCCTGATCATTTACTCATCCGCACGTTAACAATGATGTTCACGTCTGTCTGAAGGATTAGAAATCAGGATTGTTCTCCATATAGACTTCAATGGGGTCCAACGGGTCGAAGGTCAGATGTGAGTTTCAGCTTCAAAGTCTCGACACGATGCCAGCCGAGGAATAAGAGTCTGATCTAGACAAACCAGCGAGATACACATACACAATATACATTTATATACTTTATCCACTAATGCTGGTCTTGCTCGTCCATGACGTCACGCATTACGAGTCACGTTGAAAGGTCAACCGTGTTCCGGTTCAGAAATATAGTGTCATTTTTTCCTCAAACTTCAAAATCGTCCGAAGTTTGTCTGGTTTGTCTAGATCAGACTCTTATTCCTCGGCTGGATCGTGTCGAGACTTTGAAGTCTCTGACCTTCGACCCGTTGGACCCCATTGAAGTCTATATGGAGAACAATCCTGATTTCTAATCCTTCATTTCTTTCCCACTGAAGAAAGACAGACGTGAAGATCTCAGAGGACGTGCGGGAGAGGAGATCATCAGATGTTAATTTTGAAGTGAACTCCTCCTCTAACACGTAACAGATTGGGTGAGTGGGGTAAGATGTGCCGTACCCAGCGCGAGGGTCGCTGATCAGACTGATGAACAGAGAGGAGAGTTTGGACCGCCGCACTTCTGGAGACGTGGCCGAGGACACGGTCATGAAACACTCGGCGCAGGCCTTCCCTCACGCCCCACACGTTATCCGAGCAGAGCTGGAAGAACCGGGGCAGCTGGACCGCATCGGGGGGGGGGAACCACAGGAAGCGCATCACACCACAGGAAGACGCATCACACCACAAATCACAGAACTGATAACATCACAACACTTATAAAGGCTTCCCTGTAGCTCAAACAGTAGAGCGGTGGCGCTTGCAACGGCAAGGTCATGGGTTCGATTCCAAGGGAAAGCAACTGATAAGAATGTATTTAATATAAGTCTGCCAAAAATTCATAAATCTATAAAGTCTGATTAAAAGCATTTTAGATATGAATAAAGTTGCTATTGGTGTGTGTCATACCAGCAGTTCCTCTGTGGCCTCTCCTCCGACAACACTGCAGATGTCCCCGAAGTTCGCCGCACACACCTGTCAAACACACACACACACACTCTGATCAGCCATCGTGCTCTAGACTCCTGAACACGAGCCGGTCAGAATCACACACACACACACACACACACCTTGCGCACGTGGAACATCCTGCAGTCGCAGCACATCTCGCAGAAGCGCGGCAGGAAGAGCCGCTCCGTGATGTCCTTGCCCACCATCGGCGCCATTTTACAGATGATCTGAGAAAACATTAGAAACGAGTTCTGTCACGAGTGCTTTTTACTTTCAATATAATATAATATAATATAATATAATATAATATAATATAATATAATATAATATAATATAATATAATATAATATAGGCACATGAGGCTTATTTAATGGTGTAAAAACCTATATTTATATAATTATAGGATAATACAATTTTAAAATAGGGCCATGCAATTAGATCAGCCATCACGGTCCGCCGATTAACCGTTCGCGACAGGCTTAGGGACAGTTTGAGTGACTTTAGCACACAGATTCTCACCGCCATGGCTTCGGTCTTCACGTCGTCGTTGCTGTCAGGAGCGGTGAGGTCCACCAGAACGGGACAAACCAGACTCTCCACGTCTCCCTCGCTCGATGAGCTCCTGCTCCAGCAGAACCAGCAGCGCCGCCTGACTCGTCTTACGGACCTGAACCAGGGAACACGTCACATGACCAGGGAAGGAAACACATACATATAACCAGGAAATGAAACGCGGTCACATGGCCAGGAAATGAAACGCGTCACATGGCCAGGAAATGAGACGTGTCACATAACCAGGAAATGAGACGCGTCACATGACCAGGAAATGAGACGCGTCACATGACCAGAGGAAACGCATCACATGACCAGGAAATGAAACGCGTCACATGACCAGGAAATGAAACGCGTCACATGACCAGAAAATGAAACACAGCACATGACCAGGAAAGGAAACACGTCACATGACCAGGAAATGAAACGCGTCACATGATCAGGAAATGAAACGCGTCACATGACCAGGAACTGAAACGAGTCACATGACCAGGAAATGAAACGCATCACATGACCAGGAAATGAAACGCGTCACATGACCAGGAAAGGAAACACGTCACATGACCAGGGAAGGAAACACCGTCACATGACCAGGGAAGGAAACACGTCACTTGACCAGGAAATGATACGAGTCACATGACCAGGAACTGAAACACGTCACATGACCAGAAAATGAAACACGTCACATGACCAGAGGTAACGCATCACATTACCAGGAAATGAAATACATCACATGACCAGAGGAAACTCATCACATAGACCAGCTGCCTAAGGAGCCTCGGAGCAGAGACTGGCACTCACCAGGTTGTTCTGGTCGGCCAGGTATCGGACCACGATGGGCAGGAGGAAACTTGGAGAAGGCGAAGGGAATGGAGGGCCGGTTCTCCTGACAGAAGATGGCGATGTGTGGGATCTGCTCCATGAGCTCCGCTCGAACCGTCGGCTCTGGGGGACACACGGCACTCCATTAAACACACATTGGTGAAGTCACAGGCCTCTAACAGCACAGAAGATCTGAACACACACCACCAGCCCAAAGTTCAAGATTGACAATGAAACTGATATTAGTAATTCAGGAAATTAACATTATATCAGGTATTGAAACACGTTTTTTTACTGTAATTAAAGTCTGTATAACTTCAAATGTTCCTACTGTATTTTTTTATGGTAATTTCAGCTGCCGTTTCATTTACTGTAGATTTAACAGATCTGTTTTTACAGTGTTGAGCAGAATGGGACGCACCGAACAAAATATTCTATTTCAGATAAATGCTGCTGAACTTTCACTGTTTTCAACACAGATAATAATCATAACTGTGTCTTGATCATCAGATCCTCATATTAGAGTGATTTCTGGAGGATCATTTGACACTGAAAACTGGAGTAATGATGATGAACATCACAGGAATAAATTACACTTTACTGTATATTCACATAGAGGACTGATATTTTAAATGATAATAACATTTCACAATATTACAGTTTTGTGTATTTTTTTATCAAATAAACGCAGACTTGGTAAACAGAAAAGACTGTATAAAAATATTAAACTTCGTACAGATCGATAACGTTTGTCTGGTAGAGTACACGATCAATACTGTAATATGATGTGTGCTTCTGCTAATAATGCAGGAGTTATTTTGGACCCCGACTCCCTTTAAGTGAATCAACTGCGCACCGAAGTCGTCTGCGAGTATGTCGATCCTCTCCAACACGGACACACACTCGCGCTCATCCTCGCTGATGGCTCGGAGTGTGTCCAGAAGACTGCGGGCCACCATCTGCCTGAAACACACCAGATCAATGTCACAACGATTCAATGACTCACTTATTGAGACAGTCAAATGATTCGTTCCTGAATGAATCAGCCGTTTGAATGAATCCATTGACCAAATGACTCAACGATTCCGCTCGTTAACAGTGACTTGCCGCAACATACCGGTGGTTTTAGTTTCACATGTAATATCAAAATCATTTCATATGCATCAATGTTTTAAGTTTCATTTGATTGGTATTAAATGTACTGATAAGCATAGGGTACATTTAATTAGGTAAGAAAATTTAAAAAAAATAAAAATAAAATAAAAAAAACGCGCTTATAAAATTTTAAAATGCCCATAAAAGTTAAAAATCGAGTTTAACTTGTTGAAAAACATGATGTGTGTTTTAGAAGTCTCAGCAGTCCTAAACGCAATAAACACACTCAGAAAATCCCAGGAAGTAGACATGTGGTGTGTGTTTACCTGTTGAAGACGTTCTCGCTGCTGATGTACTTGTCGCAGTCGGACCATCGAGGGTCAACATCTCATCCTGAGACACGAAGTCCAGCACTGAAGGGACAACAGCGGCGATCAGACTCACACTCACCGTCTGGACACATGCAGAGACAGCATGAGAGACACACACACACCGACTGGACACATGCAGAGACAGCGTGAGAGACACACACACACCGACTGGACACATGCAGAGACAGCGTGAGACACACACAGTTTGGACACATGCAGAGACAGCGCAAGACACACACACATCGACTGGACACATGCAGAGACAGTGTGAGACAGTGAGACACACACACACCAACTGGACACATGCAGAGATAGCGAGACACACACACTCCTCTGCGACTCCAGCTTCATCAACGTCAGTGATGATCTTATGGATCCTAAATTTATCAGTCAAATGTTCCATAATTCAAATAGTTTCAGCCAATCATGATGACATTGACACAATTTTCTTCTAGAAACAAACTTGCTGTATTATTTTCCTGTTCTCTCGGTGAAGATGCTGTGATCTGTGTTGAAAAAGCACTATATAAATAAAGGTGACTGGACTGAATGTGGATAATATTGGATTTATTAATGTAGAAATATGGTGGATTAGGAAACGTGAGGATTTTGCCAATTTCTAACTATTTGATCATGTGACGAGTAATTAAATGATGTATATAAATGACAGGTTTAAACAGTTACACACATAATCAGATGTTTGACTTAAGTCTTCTATTTGCTGAAATTGAATGTCTCATATTTGATGAAGTTTGCATCATAGATTATTTTATCTTTAAACCCAACCCCTGTCCAGCGCACGGCCATCAGAACACATCACCAGGTTTATACCACGACTGTGGACGAGGCGATGTTTAAAGGTGTGTTTACGTCAAGTGTTATCATTTAGCGTGTGTATACATGCACACATCTCGAATTACCACAGTATCTCTCTCTCTCTCTCTCTCTCTCTCTCTCACACACACACACACACACACACACACACACACACACTGTCTGATGGCAGCGGGTTTGTGCGGGTCACGTGACCTGCTGTTTATGAATCACGTTAAAACGTAAAGTTGACAATATGCTAACGCTACACACACACACACTCGCACAGATGAAACTCACATCCGTCCGTGTCCTCCTGCGAGTCTTGCAGCAGAGAGATCTGAAACACACAACACGATCAGTGAATATGTGTGTGTGTAAGAGAGAGAGGCGTGTGTGTGTGTGTGTGTGTGTGTGTGTTCAGCTCTACACACCCGCCATCGTGCGCCGCTTCTACATTTAACCCGCTTCTGTGCTGATGGCCAACAAGCGCCGCAACACAAACAACACAAAACTACACAAAAACGCGCCTCTGAACTCCACTCGCGCACTACCGCCGGGCCCGCGCATTGATTCTTTAACACGCACGCGCCGAGGGCAGCCTCTTTAGAACGCGCACGCACGGATACTGTTCAACGCATGCGCAATGGCGAATACCAGAATTCGCTCTATTGATAGTTACCGGTTTTCGAATGTATTTACTTATTTGTTTATTTATAGGTTACATAATATGTTTAAGCCATTTAATTATTTTTTAACATATATATGAATTGAATTTCAATAAAGTACGACAGTAAGAACAAAGTACATTCAGAATCATAACTACGGTAATACAAAGTAAGTAATACGATTAAAATACACGAGCATAATCATTCGCTGATATAATATAAACTTATTTTGATGCCTTGGAATGACATAATTTTGGTTGAAGATTTTTTTTGTATTATATATGTGTATATATTTTTTTATTATTATTATTATTATTTTATTGGAGTCTAAAAGTGAGACGGTTATTTGTTACACATGGTATATTATATTATTTATTTTTTAAATGTGCGGCGTGGCAGAAGGCTACGCAAACGCACGCGCACACACACACGCACGGGCACACTTTACCAGTTCGACCAGTTTCTGTGCTTTTATTATGGCTTTAATGCATTTGTTTTCGAGAATGACGTGTAACCCTAAGGGTCATCAGTCACCGCGCATGCGCACTGCGACCACATCTGCAGACGCGATTCTGATATTCCCTACTGTCTATGGATCCACGTCTTTGTCTTTTAATTAAATAGACATATGTGGAAATATGACAACAACTGTTAGGAAATACATGTAAAAACAACTAAAACAGTTTCCCTCTGTTCATCTAAGTGACGTGTCCCGCCGTGCGCGCAGCCGGCCTGCCTCCTCCACTCACTGTGCTCGAGCCGCGCGCGGGTGTGTGTGTGTATGTGTGATCGTGAGTGCGCGCGCGTGCGTCGTGGCCGGGGCTCTTGAGCAGCACGCGAGTGTGTGTCCCGTTTAACGGCTGTCATGTCCAAACTGGAGCAGATTCTGATCCTCGACCCGTCGAGCGACCTCCGTTTCAAAGGTAAAACGGTTTAATCCCGAATAACAGGCTGTTATAACCGAACCGGCTCGCGGAGGCCTGTTCGCGCGCGCCCGCATGCCTGCATCACTTCCTCGGCTGCAATTTCACGCGACGCCCGGGGATCTGCAGGCCTCTGGGGAAAACGCATATAAATGATTTTAGTTTTAACATCCGCTCTCTGTGTAAGACGTGTTTTGATCTTTAAAAGGCTCGTTCACTCGTTAGTGTGTTCAGTGAGCTGTCAGTTAGCCTCAGTGCTAACAACAGATTAAAGATTCAGTTCTTGAATGAATCTGATCTGTCATTTTTGCTGCTCGATCAGATCAAACGCGGTCTGAAGGCAGGTCTGATTATCAGTTGACATCAATGTGATCAACACTCACTGTGTGAAGCTGAGTAAAGGTTAAACGTGTTGTCAGACTGATTTGAGGCTAAACATTATGTGTAAAGATGTAGTGCTGTATAAAAGACAGACTTACACCTACTCTTAGCCATTAGTAAAAAGTGCACAATTAAAATCACTATGAATATGCATTTATGCCACAAATAAGGTGCATTAAAAGCCTAATAGAAGTATTCCACAGTGTAAACATGATAGTTGGAAATTTAGTGTTTAATATCTTATTAAATGCAAGTGATTCAGTTTAATAGAGTATATGAATCCCACTTTATGCATTGAGTCCTGATAGAAAATGTTTGATTCTTCAGGACAGTGTTTGTGCCGTAAGGATAGGAAAGGGGTTTTGCATTATTAATGAATGACTTGAACAAACCAACCCGTCTGACGACATGTGAGCCTTACAGAAGAAGCTTCATTACATGCGATTCACCATTAATATTCACTAATATACTCATTATTATTGTCCCAGAAAACTATTATTATTGTCCCAGTGTAAATGCTACAGTAAAAACTGCTAACGGTGAATTCACTTACTGTACGTGATAGTTCTTAAACAACAAGTCGTCTTATTGCCTGATTTACAGGGAAAAGTCATAAACTGACATTCCCAGAATTCCTCTGTGACGCATTTGATTGTTTGACGTCCCCTGATGAACATCTGCTGTGTGTGTGTGTGTGTGTGTGTGTAGGACCTTTCACAGATGTGGTGACCACTAACCTGAAGCTGAGGAACCCGTCCGACAGAAGAGTATGTTTCAAAGTCAAGACGACAGCGCCTCGCCGGTACTGTGTGCGGCCCAACAGCGGCCTCAGTCGACCCCGGCGCCACCGTCACCATCTCAGGTCAGAGGTCACACACAATTATACATCACTATTCTCTGGGATTTTCTGTAATCAGACGATATTTTGTTGAGTGTGTTTACTGTTTATCATGTTTAGCACTGTGAACAGAGACTTTTAAAATATTTAATATAGTGTGTGTGTGACAGTGTGCGAGAAAAGTGAGTGTTTGCGCGAGACAGTGTGAGTGGGTGTGTGTGACTGTGCAAGAGGATGTGAGTGTGCGTGCGTGTGACTGTGCAAGAGGATGTGAGTGTGCGTGCGTGTGACAATATACATCACACACACTCGTGTATTCTCCTCTTCAGTGATGCTGCAACCGTTTGATTACGACCCGAACGAGAAGAGCAAACACAAGTTCATGGTGCAGACGATCTTCGCGCCGTCCGGAGCGACGGACCTGGAGGCGATGGTGAGATCTCTCTCTCTCTCTCTCCTCGTCATCATGGCCTGCTCACAACTAATAATCTGGTTACGTTATTTGATAACACTTTATTTTACTGTGTCCTTGTCGCATATGTTACATGTAGTTACCATATTACCATAACCCTATAGTAAGTACACGCAGTTCATTATTATTACACAGTGCTTAAATATATAATTACTCTATAACAATGACACCTTCAAATAAAGTGTAACCCGTAAGCTTCGATGTGACGTGGAGACCAGAATTCAGTCATCCTCTGAATACTGTTTTCATCTGCTCGTATCTGGCTGTGACATCATTTCCTGTGAAACGCCTGACGATAGACGTTGTGTTTTGTCGTCTGCAGTGGAAAGATGCCAAACCGGACGACCTGATGGACTCAAAACTGCGCTGTGTGTTCGACATGCCCTCGGACAGCGAGAAGATGGTGAGTGTGTGTCCGTCGGTCGCTCTTCAGATTCATGTTCACTCGTACTATGATGAAGCTGATATGCAGTTCAGTGTGTCTCTAGAGTTTGTATGAAGGAATTTAGATATATTTTTAAGATGGAAAAATGTGGTTTTACAGATACTATTCGTGACGTTTTTTGTCCAATAATTAGAATCTGTTTTTTCAGAATTTAGTTAGTTCACAGAGTGAACAGGAGCGGTCCTAGTATCTGAGCCTTGTGGTACACCAGACTGAACTTGTGATCGACTTGTGATTAAACATTCTGTATACATTTTAAAATATTGCTGATTACTTATAAAGCACTGAATGGTTTATCTCCAGTACTTGAGCGAGCTCTTAACGTATTATGAGTCCTTCACGTCTTACTCTGGCCAGTTGAAAATACCTAGAATATCAAAATCGAACTGCAGGCGGGAGATCCTTTTCCTATTTAGCAACAAAACTGTGTGTGTGTGTGTATCAGGAGCGAGCTGGAGTCCACCAAAGCGTCATCGGCTCTGAGCGCGTCGAAGGCCGAGGGCCCTGCCGGATCCAGGAGCACCGATGATGCGGAGATGAGGAAGGTCATGGAGGAGTGCAAGAGACTGCAGACAGAAGTGGGGAAACTGCACGACGAGAACCGCCAACTCAGGGTACCTCATACACACTCAAACACACACACTCTAACTCACTCACACACACACACACACAGGTTCTGCTGCGTTTGAGAGCGCTGACACTGAGCCAATTATACGTGACATCACTATCATGATCTAAATCAGGGGTTCACAAACGTTTATGTCTACAATATTAGAGCTAAAATATTATATAAAAAGATTTTATTATAATGAATATATATATATATATATATATATAAATATATATAAACATTTTTCACTACTAAACCTAATTTTATGAACCTAATCAAATTTTATAAATACTAATAATAATTATTATTATGTAACTTAAGAGAGAAATACAGGCAATTACTGCTGTAAAATACGATTGTACTGTAAAATATATTAATACTTCAAATAAAACACTTAAATATTATCTATTTAAAAAAAGTAATCTTTTAAACACCTTTTTGCACTATTAAATTTTTTTTTAGTTTAGTCCACATTACATTCACACCGGCATTTTATTAACCTAATTTTATATGATTATTATTAACTCTTAAGACAGATATATAGGCAATTACTGCTAATAAATTAATATTTGATCATTATAATATAATAATTTATTTTACTCTAAAATTTACAATATGATATTGGTCTTATTCTTCATTTCTACACAGTGAAAGCTCAGTGGTGTTCTGTGAACACTAGATGGCGTAACCATCTCATCATTAGGACTCTGCATTTACACTATTATCAGAATAATCATTATTATTATTAATGAAAATTTGAGACCATTACAACTAAAAAAAAATATTAATTGTGAAAAGTGTTGATTTTAATAAACATAATATTTATTTAAAATCTCAATATATTTAAAATATGTAAATAATTAACATGTTTTACCATTAGACCTCTTTAGCTGTAATGGCGACTCAAGTCCACATTATTATGATTATATATCTCTTTAAAACAGGCGATTACTGCTGTAAAACACAACCGTACTGTAGAATAAATTAATACAATATATTCACTCATTTTGCACTTTGATATTTGTCTTAAATTCTTCAATTTAAAAAATGAGAAGAATAAAATAACAAATGTTTTAAAATGATGAACGATTTGGATAGTGATTTGACTGTCAGTGTGTTCTGTGAACACTAGGGGGCGGAACAATCTCACTTCAGCATTCACAGTATCATTACACGTGTGTGTGTGTGTGTTTACCGGTGTGTACCTGTGTGTTGTCTCGAGCAGGACGAAGGGCTGAGGATGAGGAAGGCTAATCAGTACGACAGCTCGGTCTCTAGAAGTCTTCCTCGATGCTGAGAAAGAGCCGGGCTCACGCTCGCTCCCATCGCTGCTCGTCGTCATCGCGCGATCTTCATCGGCTTCTTCCTCGGGAAGTTCGTCTTGTAGAGTCGGTGTGTTCTTGCGAGACGAGCGCGTTCATGTCCACACCCGTCGAGACGAGCCTTACGGAGGCGGGAGTAAACGTGTCTGTGTACAGGATCATTCAAACAGGCCTTGCCTTTCTCACACGGTTAGTACACACACTAGCACACACACACACTCACACGCACACACACTCACTCTCAGAAACGATGGCTCGCTTCTCCCTCTTTCCGCCGCTGTGGGTTTTCTGTGGGTCGGGGAAGAAGAAATCGTCCATTTCGTCGAAGCATCACTAGCAGTCTCGCTGAGGCACGTGTGTGTGTGTAGAGACCTTGACAAGTCAACCTATGAATAAATAAAAGGACGTGTTTCTCTTTTCTCTGTGGTTTTATTAAAGAGTTTAATGGAATGTTTTAAGTGTCATGTACATGTTCTTTTAGATTCTGTTGAGAAAATGGGAAATGCAGATTCATCGTTAATAAAAGAAAAACAAACCAGTCGTCTTCGCTACTTTGTTGCCGGATGGTCACGTGACACACACGTTCCACGTTTTTTTCTTGAATGTGACGAGGTCCGCTGGGAAAGACATGTTTTCCCGCCGACACAAACCCATTCCAGTCGTTTCTTGGATTTTCTTTATGCAGATTATATATTCAATTGTGAGGCAACTTGACTGAGTACAGCGCCATGTTGCAGTCGTGTCCCGTGGTGATGAACGTGGCTGAAATAAAGAATCTTTAACACTCAGCAGCTCGTCTCTGTCTCTCTCTCTCTGTGTGTGTGTTGCACATCACATGACGCTCAGCTTCAGCTCAAACCATCTCACTATCAATCGTCTCTGTGTAAATGATACGCTGGAAATGTGTAGATAAAAACAACAAAAATACACTACCGGTCACAAGTTTAAGTATTGGTAAGATTTTTTATGTTTTTAAAAGAAGTCTCTTCTGCTCACCAAGGCTGCAATTTTTTGATAAAAAATACACAAAAAACACAGTAATATTGTGAAATATTATGACAATTTAAAATGACTTTTTTATGTTAATATATATATTAAAATGTAATTTATTCCTCTGAAAAAAGCTGAATTTTCAGCATCATTACTCCAGTCTTCAGTGTCACATGATCCTTCACAAATCACTCTAATATGATGATTTTATGCTCTAAAAACATGTATGATTATTATCCATGTTGAACAGTTTTTTACATTTTTATTTCAGGATTCTTTGATGAATAGAAAGTTCAAAAGAACAGCTTTTATCTGAAATGGAAAGCTTTTGTTACATTAAACACTACCCTTTAAAAAGTTTGGGGTCAGTAAGAATTTGTATTTTATTTTTGGGGGAAATAAATAAGAAATCAATACTTCTATTCATCAAGG
The DNA here is from genome assembly GCA_030378365.1 of Hybognathus amarus. Taxonomy (NCBI): domain Eukaryota; kingdom Metazoa; phylum Chordata; class Actinopteri; order Cypriniformes; family Leuciscidae; genus Hybognathus; species Hybognathus amarus. The sequence goes on from JAQIUQ010004464.1 coordinate 285,454, forward strand.
ATGAGTTACATTGATCAAAAGTTACAGTAAAGACATTTATAATGTTAGAAAAGATTCTAATTAAATAAATGCTGTTCTTTGAACTTTCTATTCATCAAAGAATCCTGAAATAAAAATGTAAAAAACTGTTTTCAACATGGAGAATAATCATACATGTTTTTGGAGCATAAAATCATCATATTAGAGTGATTTGTAAAGGATCATGTGACACTGAAGACTGGTGTAATGATGCTGAAAATTCAGAGGAATAAATTACATTTTAATATATATATATATATATATATAAACATAAAAGTCATTTTAAATTGTCATAATATTTCACAATATTACTGTGTTTTTGGTGTATTTTTTATAAAAAAATTGCAGCCTTGGTGAGCAGAAGAGACTTCTTTTAAAAACATAAAAAATCTTACCGATACTTAAACTTTTGACCGGTAGTGTATATTATTTTACAAAATGACTTAAAGAATCATTAATGGCATCTGAAGCAAAACTGCTAATTTAGTATTTAGTAAAAAGTAGAGTTTTTATATTTTGTTTATGTAGTTTTTATAAAATTCATTATTTTAGTACATCAAGTTAAACTACTGTAGATTAAAATGGTTTTAGTTAACTGTAATAACCCTGAACTGTAAGTGCTAAAGTATCACGATACTGTAATAATTTTAAGTATTTTTTATAATTTAATATTTTTTTTGTCAGTTCTGTCTATGAAGTTTCTATTATGTCAGTTCGACTGATTTCAGCATAAGTTATGATTAAGGACTCCTGAAACAAATGCTTATACAATGTTCAGGATGATGCTCATCAAACCGTTCTGTAATGGTAACGTCCATGTGTCAGAAGATTGATTCAAATTATAGTCTCGTATATACTCTATAATAGTGTGATTTTAAAGTCGACCTCTTCTGAAACGGGTATCTATTCTGTTATTTAACAATTCATCACTGCAACTTTTACTTTAAATGAAGAACGAATTCTACATATAAACACTTTAAATTAAATGGAAATGACAAATGTTGCCTTTTCAGATCCAAACCATAACTTGTTTGTGTCAACTATTTCAAGTATGGATTATTTGTATTGTTTTAGTTCACTATGATAACCCTGAAGTGTAAGATTACAACGGTAGGTCTCACAGAGTTCACTCAGGCATCATGAGACCAGGTTTCAATCAGGTCCTTTGCTGTAATCCCATAATCACTGCAGTTTACAGCTTGGATATTTACAGCGGTGATTCTCAATGAAATTGCTCTGAGAAACTAGAGCATGGCATTATTTCATGATGAGCTGAAGTACAGAGTGAACGGTAACTCCGCTAGTGCGCATGCATGGCTAACCAGCCCGTTCCCTTTCAGTCCGTTGGATGTTTGGTATTCGCTCACCTTTATGATGATCAGTGTTTAAAACATAAAGCCGCTTCAGACACTGATAAAGCCATGCCTATCCAAATACTCACACTCGACCACTTGTCTACTAGCAAGTGGGCGTAAAGACTGCACGTGTTTGTAGAACGAGTGATTACTCGATGAGACGCGCTTTTAGTGTTTAAACAGGTTCTATTTATTGTATTTTCAATGCTTAGCATTTTAAAATAATCGCCTACACGTCTGTTCAGTAGTCGCTGTGTAACTAACAGAAGACACTGATCTGCTTCTCATTAAAGGATAAAAACGGTTGTAAATGTGCAAAATAGGCCACACACACACACACCATACTCATAATAATCCGTGCACCAAGAAAATGTGCAACACTTAGTTTTTACTATCAAATTATATGCATCTAATTAATTTAAATTAGAGGGAAATGTTTTTCTCTTAACATTCTCGCTATTTCAGGGCACATGAGTTCCTGAAATAGTGCATGATGGGATACACTTAGTGTAGTGTGGGTTTGGTGTGCATTCAGGGCACTACACTGGACAGTCTTGCACACTTAATTCCTGTCTGTGGTTTACGCAAGTACACAAGTGTGTGTATTTGGACGAGGCATTGGTCTTTCTCAGCTTCTGAGAAACTCAAGCATGGCGTTATTTCAACTAATAATATATGATGAGCTCGAGTTAATGTGACGGCACAGAGTGAACAGGAACTTCGCTAGTGCGCATGCATGTCAAATCAGCCCGTTCCCCTTCAGTCCGTTGGTTGCTCACTAGTTTTGGCTTTTAGTCGGCTCACCTTTACGAATGATCAGTGTTTATAACATTAGCAGCTTCAGCGAGTGCAAACGGGAATCGAGAGCGTCTGTTTGCAGACGTCCAGCTGCACACACACGCGTAGCACGACCAACACGACGACTCCGCCGATGGTCTGTGTGTGACTCCGGCGCTCCGTCTGAAGTGCTGATCTCCTCGCGGCCGGCGTGCGGCGGGTCACAGCGGCTCAGCGCCGGCTGGAAAGACGCTGGGCTCGGCGCTCGAACCCGGTCCGGACTGGAGCCGTTGGTGGGTCTCTGGCCGTTGTAGAGCAGAGTGTGTCCGGAGGAGTCCTGGCCGATGGTGAAGAGCTCGTACTCGGTGTGAGGCAAGCGGATCCCCAGCGCCACACACCCGCCCGTCGAGGTCACGTCCTGAGGAACGCCGCGCTCCCACGAGCCCTCGCCACACACACTCACACGCCCGCTGAACACACTCAGGAGAGACGTCGTGGCAGCGTCCATCGGGGTCACCGTCCATGTGGGTCACTGGGGGAGCATTAGAGGTTAGACTCAATCACACACACACTCACTCACAAACACACAAACACAGAGTATATGAGTATATTATCAGGAAATCATATCTATCATCAGAAGTGAACTCCTTTAATAAAGTGCTCAGACGTCATGGGGTCACGTGACCGGTGAAGGTGAACTCGACGGCGCCCCTGACGGTGTGTGACGGGTCCCCGCGGTGTAGCGTCCGCTGGCGGAGATGCTGAAGGTGGGGTGCCGGCAGACGGGGTCGGAGAAGTGCTCGTACTCTCCCTCCCAGGTGTGTGTGTGCTCGTGGAAGGCCAGCCGGCGGGTGAGGAAGAGAACGCCGGGTCGAGCCTCGCACCGCACACTCACCCAGGTCCCGTCCAGACGCACCGGACGCTCGCTCTGGGCCGGCAGAAGAGGAGGATGATGAAGATCGGCCGCCGCCACCATCTGACAGATCCGATCATCGCTCTGAGAGGAAGAACAGATGCAGACGAGTCAGTCGTTCATGATCACGGGTGTCACGATTCATACATGTCCCCAATTCATAAGAATCATAAGAAATATGATATTTGATTATATATATATATATATATATATATATATATATATATATATATATATATATATATATACACACACACACACATACTGGTCAAAAGTTTAAGATCGGTAAGATTTTTTATGTTTTTAAAAGAAGTTCTTCTGCTCACCAAGGCTGCAATTTTTTGATAAAAAATACACAGTAATATTGTGAAATATTATGACAATTTAAAATGACTTTTTTATGTTAATATATATATTAAAATGTAATTTATTCCTCTGAAAAAAAGCTGAATTTTCAGCATCATTACTCCAGTCTTCAGTGTCACATGATCCTTCACAAATCACTCTAATATGATGATTTTATGCTCCAAAAACATGTATGATTATTCTCCATGTTGAAAACAGTTTTTTACATTTTTATTTCAGGATTCTTTGATGAATAGAAAGTTCAAAAGAACAGCTTTTATCTGAAATGGAAAGCTTTTGTTACATTAAACACTACCCTTTAAAAAGTTTGGGGTCAGTAAGAATTTGTATTTTATTTTTGGGGAAATAAATAAGAAATCAATACTTCTATTCATCAAGGATGAGTTACATTGATCAAAAGTTACAGTAAAGACATTTATAATGTTAGAAAAGATTCGAATTAAATAAATGCTGTTCTTTGAACTTTCTATTCATCAAAGAATCCTGAAATAAAAATGTAAAAAACTGTTTTCAACATGGATAATAATCATACATGTTTTTGGAGCATAAAATCATCATATTAGAGTGATTTGTGAAGGATCATGTGACACTGAAGACTGGAGTAATGATGCTGAAAATTCAGAGGAATAAATTACATTTTAATATATATTAACATAAAAAAGTCATTTTAAATTGTCATAATATTTCACAATATTACTGTGTTTTTTGTGTATTTTTTATCAAAAAATTGCAGCCTTGGTGAGCAGAAGAGACTTCTTTTAAAAACATAAAAAATCTTACCGATCTTAAACTTTTGACCGGTAGTGTATATCTGGTGTCTGAATATTTTTTGGTTTAACTGTATATTCATGAATTCATTCTTAAAGTGACAGTAGCCTTATAAACGGTTTCCAAAGTTCCATTAATGTTAATTAAAAAATATATTTAAAATGAATCCATTTAATTCAGTTATTCAGTTTGCATTGATTGATTTTAAAAATCACTGATTGTATGACACTGTTTCAACAAAACCTCATTTATGTTACTGAACAACATAACATTACCTGTAGAATTAATAGAGAGCAGCAGAAAGTGTAAATGCTCTCAAGTCAATCATCCTCAATCAATCATGAACACAACTATAGCAGTACCAGCACACAAAGCCTTCAGGGATGTTGCAGAGTCACACGCATAATGTGAAACAAGGACAGTTCTGGATCATAATTCTGTCACCGGACATGATAATGCCTTCAGAGCCTCGCGTCATCCGATTACAGAACCGTGATTTAATCGCAATCAATCAGAGAGCTCACGGGACACGTGTGTGTGTGTGTGTGTGTGTGTGTGTGTGTGTGTGTGTGTGTGTGTGTGTGTGTGTGTGAGTGAAGTGTTTGACTTTGGAATCAGTTTCCAATGCTTACTAGAGTCGTCCTGCTCATCAATTATTCAGCCTGAACCAGAATTCATTAACATTGCATTACATGTTTCCAGCCTCTTTCGGCGACGGCGGGGAGTCGCGCACATGAAAGAAATGAATCCATCAGAAAAGCTCATCTCTCTCTCTCAGGTGTGGAGCTGAGACCCAATCCCGACCGCAAACACCATCCCCACATTCCCTTTGAAGCCGAAGGGGATCAGCACTGCCGACATGCCTCAAATCACACTATTTAAACGGCATGATGGGAAATGCGTCAATCTGGTCTCAGATCGGCGATAGCGAGTCTCGGGTGATGACGTGACAGCCGGCGGCGCGCATTAATTAATCAGACGATGTCACGTCCCAAATTAAGCACAATGTTATGTATTAAACAGACTTTAACTTCAGTGAACATGGCACTTCATGCATTAATCATTCCTCTGTCAAAAGCTTCATGTATTTTTTAGGTTTGCGGGTTTTATTTTAACTCGGACTGAACGTCTGTCGCTCAGTAGTGGTTAGTGTTCTTCTGCTCTACACACACACGCACACACACACGCACGCACACACACACACACACACACACACACACACACACACACACACTGCATTTGCTGGAAAAACGAGTTCGGACACACACGCCTCTGATAAAAGCTATAAAACACTCGTTAATGATGCGTCTGCTACACACACTGCAAATTACAGTTTATTAATCACAGCATATGTATGTGTGTGTGTGTGTCCTGAGGACTTCATATCAAGCTCTGACGTCAACAGTGAAGAAACTGTTTTTATTTCACAAATAATTCGATTTTACATTTTTGCAGTAGAAAGACTGAAATAGTATTTTCTTGTTGTAGATCATTTTTATTATTTACAGAAACTATATAGTGTGTATTTTTAAAAAATGCACCAAAAATAACTAAGAGTTTCAGTTTCAAGAGCTGAATCATTTTAGCATTCTCACTCTTTTCCAGTTGCTTCTGGAAAAGAGTGGAGAAATATTTTTTACTCACAAATTTCTTGCCAATAAAATACTGTAGAATTTATATTTGTAGAAAAATGTATATTCATTATGACATTTTAAGATTTTCTAAAATTCCATGACTTCCTGGTTTAGAAATCACTCTTTTTCATATATCCCGGTTTTCATATATCCCAGAATCATGGTTCTTCAACAACAACAAAAAGAATTAAAATAAGAAATATCTTGATTTTGAATTATTTTTGCTTATTTTAATGCTTGTTTGGTCTTATTTTCAAATAGTTTGAAGTCATTTTGAGATCTAAAGATCACGAGAAACAAATTCATTCAAGCGTTTCAAACGGTTCGAATGAGAAGGGCGAGACTGGAAACATGAGGAACTGATTGGATGAAGAAAACGGTCTGTGACGGAAAACATGCGACACATAAAAAGGATCTATTCTGCCCGTTTACAGTCGTGGTGTGTGTTCAGGCTCTACTAGATCAGGTTTTCCTGCTTGAATGTTGATTATTCTCCTCATATTCTCCATTGTTGCGGCTCTCTTCCCAGTCTGTCAGTAACGCTCTGTTTACTTCCTGTCTCTATGAAGCCCCTCCTCCTGAAAGCACACTGTGCTCTGATTGGTCAGCTGGTGTATTCTGCGCATTAATTATTATAATGAGGAATATTGTGACGTGTTCGTTTCCGGGAGAAACTCAAGACTACAGTGGAGGAGTTTCAGGAGTTCATGAACACTGACACTCATATAGAGAAGAACTGGAGCTTTTCATTATCACACAGCAACATCACACACTAATTCAAATGCTGGGTTACTTTAACCCATATTTGGGTCAAATATGGAAAAAATTTAAACTTTAACCGAACGGTTGGGTTTGTCCATATTTAACCTAAATTTGGGTTAAAACAACCCAGCATTTTTAAGACTGATGCACACTAAAGACAGATGAAAAAAAAAAGTCTGTTCTTTTCTACTGCACTATATTCTATTCTATTTTTCATGCTCAAACAGCAACATCACACACTAAAGACTCGATTCTACTGCACTATATTCTCTATGCACTGCGACAACGTGTGTGACCCAGCCTCTTCACACTCTCTCAATATTAATGCTCTACGCTTAGCTGTGGCTCAAGAACACATTCAAATGAAGCACTTTTATGCTCAAACAGCAACGTTACACACTTAAAAACTGCAGTTGGGTTAAAAAAATATTAAAATTTTTAACCCAATGGTTGGGTTTGTCCATATTTTTGGCCATATTTGTATAGCATTTTTAGAGTGTACACACTAAAGACAGATGAAAAAATGTGTCTGTTCTTTTCTATTCCACTGCGGTTAAAAAAATATAAATTTTTAACCCAATGGTTGGGTTTGTAAATATTTTTGGCCATATTTGTGTAGACAGATGAAAAAAAAATTTATTCCACTGCACTATATTCAATTCTATTTTTCATGCTCAAACAGCAACATTACACACTTAAAAGCTGCTGGGTTGTTTTAACCCAACTTTGGGTCAAATATGGACAAACCCAGCAGTTGGGTTAAAAAAATATTATTGGCATTTTTAGAGTGTACACACTAAAGACAGATGAAAAATGTGTCTGTTCTTTTCTATTCCACTGCACTATATTTAATTCTATTTTTCATGCTCAAACAGCAACGTTACACACTTAAAAAATGCTGGGTTGTTTTAACCCAAATTTGAGTCAAATATGAACTAACCCAACATTTTTTTACACACTAAAGTCAGACGTTCTTTTCTATTCTCCTGCACTGCATACACACCGTGTGTGACACAGCCTCTTCACTCACTCAATATTAATGCTCTGCTCAGCTGTGGCTCTGAAAACACATTCAAATGAAATCCATCAATATGCATCAGCGCAAACGTGAGTTCTCTGACCTTGGCTCTGTGAAGCGGGGTCTGGTAGCCCGAGGGCTGGTGGAGTCTCCTCTGAGCGCGCTCAGTGTGAACGTCTCCGAGGAACAGCTCCTCCTCCACCCGTCCACCGGCGTCGCCATGGCGACCGCGCCGCTCCACGCGCATCAGCCGTAGCTCCTGCATGGTGAAGCCGAGCCCGCGGGTGCAGTCCAGAGGCTCCGCCCACATCTCCGAACGCCTTCGCCGGGTCTCAGCCGGATCTGCCGCGCACAGGCCGGATCCAGGCGCCGCTGGACGAGCTCGGCCGACACCGGCCCGCTGACACACCAGCGTAACGCTAGTTAGCCAGTAGTCACACGTCACGGCCCCGCGCACCAGCCAGGAGGCCTGAGCCGGGCCGAAGCCGCCCCGGACCCGCAGGCTGTAGACCGGCTGGCGACACCGGCTGTCCTCGTAGTAGAACTGGAGCGCGTCGAACGTGTGGTTCAGGTAGAAGCTGTAGGAGCGGGTGAGGAACTCTGGGCCGGGTCGGACCTCACAGCTGGAATCAGTCACAATCATAATATTAACACACTCAGCAGCGTGTTCGAAGATTGTTCGTATTTTCAATATATAATCATAGACACTTCAGGCAAATCTAATGTTAATTCATGCACCGCTCAGTTGAAACACACATTTAAGTGCTTATTTTATTTAACACACTTACTCACACACACACCATGATATTAACACACATCCTGTATACTGGTATTCAACGGTATCCAAAAATCGTTCGTGTATTTTCTTTATATAATCCTAGACACTTCAGGCAAAACTAGTGTTTATTCATGCACTGCTCCGTTTTAAGCTCGATTTCGCATCACAGTCACACACACACACACACTTGCTCTCGCACACTCTCTTACACACACTCACAAACACACTCGATACTTAATCTCACACACTCTCACTTACACACACTGTCACACTCACTCACAGCTGGAATCATAACCATTATATTAACACACATACACTGGTATGTTACCATGGTAGCATGTTCGAAGATTGATAGTGTATTTTTATTATATAATCATAGATACTTCAAGCAAAACTAGTGTTTATTCATGCACTGCTCCGTTTTACACTCAATTTTGCATCACAGTCACACACACATTTAAGTCTCACTCACTCACTCACTCACTCACTACACATACACACACACACACACACACACACACACACACACACACACACACTCACTCAACACACAAACATATTCACTCACACACTCACTCTATCCACTTCAGCAGTTTTACACACACTGAATTTTAGTTTTATTCATAATTTTCTATATTAAAGGTTTGAATAGTGAAGGTTTGTTCACACATCCTTCACCTGATTTATACAACATTTTACTCCTAAAAACATAACATCTTTTTATTTTTTTCTGGCTGTTGACCTTTTTTATATTTCTAAATGATAAAAGAGAAATACAAAATCCTCTCTGTAAAAAAAACTTGAATATGTTGACAAAATCAAACAAGAATTATGAACATGGCTTCCTCCAGTATTCAAATTTCTGGTCTGGAAAAGGAATTTTTCAAACATAACATTTCGCAGAGTGCACCACGGCGCTGGCCCAGATCCGGCACATGTGGATTCAAGCTGTACCAGATGTGGGCCGAAACTGGTCCGACACCGTGTTGCTGTCTGGGAATGTATGTAATTATTTAACTATAGTGATGATATCAGTTAAATAATTATTAATTAATCTGAATTCAGACACTGAGGTGAGACCCTTAAAGTGCATTGTGGGTATTCTCTAGCGATTGAGCGTACATCAGTTGTACATTCGTTAATGTGGTGCATTATGGGATTGAATGAGTGCACTCGCCACTCAATACTGTCCACTGTGGTTTTGGACACCACATGGCTGTAGTGGGGTATATGGGGTGATGTGGGACACAGCGCAGGTGTTGAGCTCTCACCTGTCGGACACCCAGTGCCCGGAGATGTCAGGTGGGATCTGGACCGTCACTTGTTGTCTGGCGTGAAGATGTTTGAGTTGGGAGCGACACTGGGAACTCCTCTCCAGCAGAACCGGACCAGCACTGACCCTCAGCACACACACTCTCACTGCACACACACACACACACACACACGGATCACATCCAAGACTGTCATTGAGAATATCGTTTCTCAGCTAACAAGGAACATTCTAATAAGGTTCTGTTATGAACAAATGTTCTACCAATAACGTTCTTTCAAATTTATCAGGTCTTTAATAATGTTTCTTAAAAATATTAGCAACAAAAACATTATTCATGGAACGTTTTTTCCTTTAAACGTTTCATTGTAACATTCAAATAATGTTTTTTGAATGTTATATTGTTACTTTTTAATATTCTTCTCTAACGTTCTAATAATGTTTTTAAAATAATTAAATGGAATGTTCCCTTTCACGTTTAAAACGTTTAAAAACTGGACGTTTAGAGAACATTCAAAATAACGTTCAATATATAACGTTATTTTGGATGGTCTCTAAACGTCTAGTTTTTAAATGTTTTAAACGTGAAAAGGAAACATAACTTAATAGCAAAATATTTTTAAAACATTTTTGTTAGCTGGGTTAAATCTTCACATTAGACTTTTTTTTATTGCGTTCAGCTGCATATGCATCTGATTCATAAACTCACAAACATACACGTGCAATACATACACGCATACATCTTCTGGAATATTTAAGCTTCAATAACATTTTAAGATATGAAAACCACAAAGTTACTTACCAGAGGAAAGCATAATCACAAGAGAATATAAAGGCAACATCTTAATAAATCACCCGACACAAAAAAACAAAGTTTCGTATAACTGGCGAGTCTCGTGATGAAGATGAGAGTGTTAAACGCGTTAAAGTTTCGCATCCGCTCTTTAATGTGCTTTTCTTGTCGTTACATCCTCAGGATCAGCCTTTAGAGTCCAGAAAGAGAGTAAACACAGAGAGAGAATGATTGTATGAGCGACACCTTTCATATCTGACTCCAATCTGAGGAGAATTTCCGTCGCTCTCGCGCTAGTGAAGCTTGATGCGCGAACGAGTCGTTCGTTTGAACCAATTCTTTTGAATGATTCGATTGAATGATTCTCAAAATGCATTTTAGTCATTTGACTATTACAGGTACTTAGCTAGCAGTAAAACTGTGGAAAACAGTGTTAACAATAGCTGGAATAACTCTACATTAGTTTTAATAGGTACAATTACTACAGTCAGGGGGACTTTTAACAATTATGTTGGAAAACAACATACATGTAATCAATATAACCTAATCGAAAACATTTGCAAGCAGCAATATTACGACAAAGATCAAAAAGACTTGATTTGACTGATGAATCAAGAGATTCAGTGATCGTTGTGGGAATATGTTCATTGAAATGAATCGCCCGAATGAATCAATTTGCTCAAATGAATCGAACTCCCGAATCGATCTCCCGAGCGCAGTCGTGGGCGCGCATTGTGGGCGCAATCTCTTGATGGATCGAACCGCAGGACTCGGATTCAATCACCATGATCTTATGAGTCACTGTGTGTGTGTGTGTCGTGATCACATATAAAGGCGCACAGGTGAATAAGAGCAGTCTGTGTGGTAATAAGTTTCACATTATGACATTCACAGCATTTTTCTCCGGCAGAAAACACGCACGCACATGAAGACCCTGTTCTGACTGTAAGCGGTTTCAGATCTTATGATTTTTTTACTCTAGTTCTCTTGTATTTCATTTTAATGACTTGCAACTTTTGAAACAATTAGGCGACTCGCATGTAGTCAGAAAACCACCGAACACTTCAAAGCAGTGAACACACACACACACATGTCAGTCATTCATTAAAATCTGAATTCACTTTTAAATATGCAAATATGCTGTTATTATGGTATAATAAAAGGCTACAGGAGGATACTGTGTTTTTGGTCATGCATCATGCTATAATGTTATTCTCTCAATACTTTGAAAGCATCATGCAAATGCATCATTTACAGTGTAATGTAAATTATGCACAGGCTTCAGTATTCCAACTTTTTATATGCTGAAAACAAAACCTAGAGGCATTGGAGGAGGTGGAATATGAATCCATATCATAAACTCTACAGCAGAATCACAGAGCTGTTTACTGTAAATATGCCTTTAAGGGCTAATTGGTGACATCATCACAGATATTAACGACCACTGTATAATGGCCTGCCACTGAGTGTTCAATAACTGCTGGAGAACCTCATCTTTAATTCATGCTCGAGTGTTTTTATAGATCACCGTGTGTATGAGTGATGACGGTGGTGTGTTTAGCTGAAGCGGCTCAGGTGTGGCTTCGGTACGGGCGGGCTCGGTACACACCGGAAAACACTATCGGGATTTTAACGGTAAAAATGCTACGGTGAAAAACTGTTAATTGGTATCCATACTATACATGGTAAATAACTGTGATAGATCCAACAATGTTTTCGGTAGTGAAAAGAACATGTCATTTACAGTAAAAGACTGTTAATTGACATTCCCACAATTACGTGACGCTTCATATTTGTTGTATTTTTGTTAAATTATTTTTTTTCTTAGCAGTTATGGACATTAGGGTTTTATGTTACATTTAATGTTTTTAAATTTATTTAAAAACATTAAATGTAACATAAAAAAATTATTGCATTTTTAAAATTAATTTGTGTTACCATTAGTGTGTGTACAAGAAATATTGGTACATCAAAAGATCGGTAAAAGTAACAATAATATTCGCAACATCGTTTTACTAAATAATCAAGTAAACCTAATTTCCTAATTTATCTCTGTAAAGAACCCTCATTACTTAACTGGCTACTCTGCTGTCTCAGACGATGACATCACTTCCGGTTCGGCCACCTCTGTTGGGTGCAATTCACAACCTCACCACTAGATGCCGCTAAACATCACACACTGCAGCTTTAAGTCTGTAAAACATCAAATGTTGCTACCGTAATTTTTACGGTAAATTTATGGGAACCACAGTTGATGTTTTTTTACCGTAAATGTTATTTTACAGTGCATGACTGTGATTACCAGTGTCAGACGAGCAGAAACATCTCTTTCTCTCCTGCAGGAACGAGTGGGCGCCCGTCTGCCAGCCAAACACAACGACCATCAGGGAACCGGCACACACTCGACAAGACCAAAATATACGTGTCTGAGATGAGTGAGAAAAACAGTAGACGCTTCACACATCTACAGCAGCTCAGAGAGGAACACACTGCAGGATAAACATGAGAAACACGGGTCAATAAAGAGCCACACGAGGGAAACCAGACCGGCGGAAACCAGGCAGGCTTTTAAGGCCTCCTCATATCAAAGTTTCAAAGATTTTTAGCTTTTAGTATGAATGTGTCGGTTATGAATAACCTTATGCTTTCTGGTGCTTTCCAAAACGGTGAATCTAAAAACAATGCATTTAGATAGAAGCATTCAAAACTCATGGATCAGGGATTTTAATGACTTCAGCTTCTCCTCTTCTGCCCAATCAAATGCCCTCTAGAATCTAAAGCTCCGCCCCCTCTGCTATAAATACCACCTAGCCGAAGCGACCACACAAGCAATGCGTGTTGGAGTGTGATTGATGTGAGAACTGATTCGATCCTCTACTGTTGAATCCAGCGTATCACTCAACTCGGATCCGCTTTAATGGTGCCGTCAGTCTGAGGTAAACTAAGCGCTATTGGCTATTCGAAAAGGGGAGGAGCCATTCAATATGCCTCACCTTAACTTCAGTGGGCATTTAAACACCTGAGCGACGACTGAGGAACATGTGAAGACTGAAAAATGGTATAATATATATATATATGAAATTGAAGCGTTTACTGAACAAACATTGTGATCATGTTGATTATTTAGAAATGCACATATCGAATATTGCACTGGTTTTATAGGGTTAAACATGTTTCTGCTTACAGGGTGAATTTCACAAATTGATTTCTAGGTCATATTTCACCCCTCATATCATTAAAAAATAAATTCTTCATTTTTGAGGGATGAAGTGAGCCATGTGTTAGAACCGGACTCAGAGGAGCATCGGTGACGGACCGTCGGGGTCAGAGGTCACTGATCTGAATGAGCCAGAACAGATAGATTTACAGAACCGGTTAAATCCAGCTCAGAACGCGTCTGTGATGCGGGGAAATAACAGAGCTTCCTCTAAAAGCACCCTTTCTTTAATCAGAGGAAGACAGTGACTTTATGAGATACTATGAATAAATGTATGAGCAAAAACTAGACACCATGTCTGCTATTAGGCTAGAATGGATAATTAGCTGCTCTTCTGAAATGGATGGTGCAAAAACACACAGCGTCATGAAAAATACATCCAGAACTGAGCCGAGCTTCAAAGACGCCCATGTTTTCTGCTCCGAGGATCAGAGGTTCATCACATGACATCCCAGCTAACCAAGATTCGTTAAGAACCTTTTCCCAACGTTCCCATTAAGCTGTAAAAACTAATGCTCTCAAATCAAGGTTCTTGGTTATGCAAACGTCAAGGAAACATTCCATTGTCTCATTCTGCAAATATTACGGAATGTTACTTTTGAATGTTCTCTGAATATTCCGAAACAAGTAACATTTCTGTAAGGATTTCAAAACAAGTAACATTTCTCTGAAGATTCCGAAACTAGAAACAACATTTCTCTGAAGATTTCCGAAACAAGTAACATTTCTTTGAAGTTTTCGAAAACAAGCAACATTTCTATGAAGATTTCCAGACGAGTAACATTTCTCTTGAAGATTCCGAAACTAGAAACGACATTTCTCTGAAAATTCCAAAAAAGTAACATTTCTATGAAGATTTCCAAACAAGTAACATTTCTCTGAAGATTCCGAAACTAGAAACAACAGTTCTCTGAAGATTCTCGAAACAAGTAACATTTCTTTGAAGTTTTCGAAAACAAGCAACATTTCTATGAAGATTTCCAAACAAGTAACATTTCTCTGAAGATTCCGAAACTAGAAACGACACTTCTCTGAAAATTCCAAAAAAAGTAACATTTCTTTGAAGATTCCGAAACTAGAAACGACATTTCTTTAAAGATTCCGAAAACGTAGAAATGACATTTCTTTGAAGATTCCGAAAATTCCTAAACTAGAAATGACATTTCTCTGAAGATTCCGAAACTGGAAACAACATTTCTTTGAAGATTCCGAAAATTCCGAAACTAGAAACGACATTTCTCTGAAGATTCTGAAACTAGAAACGACATTTCTTTTGAAGATTCCGAAATTCCGAAAACTAGAAACGACATTTCTCTGAAGATTCTGAAACTAGAAACGACATTTCTTTGAAGATTCCTAACATTTCTTTGAAGATTCCGAAAATTCCGAAACTAGAAATGACATTTCTTTGAAGATTCCGAAATTCCTAAACTGGAAACGAACATTTCTCTGAAGATTCTGAAACTAGAAACGACATTTCTTTGAAGATTCCAAAATTCTCGAAACTAGAAACGACATTTCTCTGAAGATTCTGAAACTAGAAACGACATTTCTTTGAAGATTCCTGCAACATTTCTTTGAAGATTCCGAAAATTCCAAAACTAGAAATGACATTTCTTTGAAAGATTCCGAAACTAGAAATGACATTTCTTTGAAGATTCCGAAACTAGAAATGACATTTCTTTGAAGATTCCAAAACTAGAAATGACATTTCTTTGAAGATTACAAAACGAGTGACATTTCTCTGAACATTCCGAAAACGAGAGACGTTTCTTTGAAGATTCCGAAATCATTTCCCAAAGCTGTGTACGCCTGAGTTGATTATAAACCAATTACAAGCTCACAGTGCCCAGCAACATGGTGTCGGCCAGATCACGGTTCATGTGGATTTCACACATTCCAGATATGGGCCGAATCTGGGCCGACACTATGTTGCTGTCTGGGTTCCTTCGGGAAATTGGCCCCAGAACGTTCCATTAGCCGGGATGAACCCGAAGCCATCGGAGAAGCTGACGCTCATCTATCCATGATCTCACTGATGAAGCGACTGTAACAGCTGTAAGTGTGTGTGTAACAGCTGTAAGTGTGTGTGCATCTGCTGCGCTGACAGACGAACACATGTAAACAAACGCTGATTTGAGAGACGAGCTGCTGGAGTTACACAGCCTGTAACGTTCACCACGCCATCTCATCCCTCAGTAAGGAGGAAACCAGGAGGAAAAACAGCTTGGTGCCGTTAAATATGCAATGGCAGACTGCCACTGACAGACACTGAAATCAAACTCACACAAACGGTGCGAAATATAAATGTAAAGACTAATTTTCCAAAAGCAGAATCAGACAAACTTTTTTTTCAGTGGTTTTAAAATGAGATGCTCAATTCAGTTGTGCTCGGCCCGTCTCATTCCCGGATAAACCGATTCCCACTAAATATAACGTCTGGAGGCGGCAGAAAAGGTTTTGAGTTTGATAAATGATTTTACTGTGAAACAGCGGCCACACGCCCCCAGTTAGAGACTCATTTACACAGTTAAACCAGTGAAGACGACAGGCAGAGGCAAACCCAAATGAGTTCCGTTAGGACGGGCCTCGCTGCCAGACTGCCACTAATCCGCAGGATAAACAGCGGGAAAAATCCTCGTTCGGAAAACCCGTGCCGCAGCTGAGAGAACTGATTACCGGCGGAGAGAATCAAGCGTTCTGGAAACACAACAGAAAGATGAAGAGCTTTAGCCAGATGGAGCAGAACTCGAACCCGAGGGCCAAACGCAACAGCTCATTCTCAAGGTCAAACCTGCGCTTCTTTCTTAAACACACAAATCTGACAAGAAAAGAAAACGTTGAAAACCAAAGGAAACTCCAGCTAACAAAAACATGTTCACATTAATCTATTAAAATGTGATTTCTAAATGTTCTCCGAATGGTTATGGGAACAATCCGAAAACGGAACGTTTCGAGAAAAATGTCAACGAAAAGATCAACTTTGAAAGAAGTTGCAAATCCAGCTTGTTTACGTGTGTATGTGGTGTGTTTAATCCACTTTACACACACACACACACGTGTAAGTTGATAAGTGGACAGCATTGCTGAGTATTTCCTCCTTAAAACTGCAGTGAACCAAAGACAGTCTCAAAAACACGCTTTGAAATCGCTGGTGTTTCTGACGTCACAAACCACCTTGTAACCAATCAGATCAACGTGTGATCGCCAACCAGTGGTGTGAGTGAGTGGAGGCGGGGCTCATTTGCTTATTCATAGAACCGCGCATACTAAATGAGGCAAGGGTGTCGAGTTACATTCAAGATATGTTAAGACATGAAGATGGAAAAAACATTTAAATATGTAATTTTAAACTTCAAATAGATGAGTTTAGGGATAAAATTAAGTCTGAAATCATAAAACGAAGAGGCTCGACTGAAAGCACCAGTGTTTTGGGCTTCAGAAACACAAACTCTCAGTATTCATCATAAACCACAGCCGTGTTTGTTCTTTGTTCCTCTGAATAAATCAGACGCTTTGGCTCAGAAACCACACGAAGAAGAGTTTAGAGCCGCTGTGTTCATCTCATCCTCATCGACTCCGTGTGGAGCAGAAAAACAGTGTCGAATCACCGGCTGTGCGGATGAGCGCGGACATTGTTCTGTTTTCCCGCCATTCTTCCGAAGCGCTTTGATGTGCGCGGCGACTGATGGTCCAGATGGGGCTCGGGGACGGCGTGAAACCCGGCCAGCAGGAGAGAGGCTCGGCCCAGAACAAGCCTTAATTAAAAAAACATGTATTAATCTGGGCAGCGTAATGAAAAAAAGATTAACGTTGATATTATTGAGCCCCTGCAGGGTCAGAGGGCACATAATCAACATCTCTAATGTCATTTTCACTACAATCCCTGAATGACAATTACTGGACAAACATGACAGACTCTCACAGATTCAGAGAAATAAATGTAGGTGAAACAACTGGGTCGGACACATCTTTAGCTGGATTAAATTCACCTTCAAATATTGCAGCGTTTATTCTAAATTATCTATGGGCGCACATTATTGCTTTAATAATCATAATTACTTCATTGTAAAGCTTCTACTGTCTGAGGATGAGGGCGGAGCTTTAACCTGTCAATCACATGAGATCAGCCAATAGCAAACCACAACCGACACAATCAAGCCCCGCCCACATCTGTTCTCTTCACTCGGATATATAATACGGCACAATGGCGAAAGATCTCAGGCTAGTTTAGCATCATATACAGCCACAAAACCTAATTCCCATCTTTCACAATTAACCATGTCTGCAAATTACTCGCTTACTCACTCATAAATGAATGAATGGATAAATAAATAAACACTCAAAATACAGGTCCAGGGAAAAGTCTATAGAAAAAAATAATAATAATAATATTAATATAAGTAAATAAATTACTTATTTATAAATATTTCTAAATGATATATATGTATATATATATATATATATATATATATATATAAATATATAAATAAAGCACTTACATGTTAACTTAAGCAATTAAATTAGATCAAAATTAAATAATTGTTTTAAATGTTAGATGTAGTTCCTCCTCGTCCTTTTAATCCGTTTTTTTACATGTCTATCCTAACAGAGTCGGAGGACAGAACTCACAATCAGAGGAAGGTGAGCTTTACGAAATTAAAAATAACTGGCAGATTCTTAACGAAGCTGAACACTAGCATCTGTGTGAACGCGTTTGAGTTGAGATTCACAGTCAAACACTCCAACATCACTAATGGTAATAAAATATGACAGGAAATATGATATCTGACTGGTTTTGTCAGTCTCACACATGAATTATGTTGAATATCTGTCAGCGGTTAAATTTAACTCACACAATTAGATAATACCAGTTTAGCTCAACCAGTGACCAAGCAATGCGAATGTTGTTCAGTGTGTGTGTAAAAACATCACACTCTAGTGAAACATTATCAAAAATGATATCTGGTGTCTGGATACTGTGTGGTTTGACTTTACACAGCACAGCGTGTCTCAGAGCAGCTTTAAGAGATAACCGGAGAATAAAGACAGTGTGTGTTTCCAGAAGAGAACAGTGTCTCAGTCCAGCTTTAGGAAGTTCAGTGATGCTTCATTATTGTTGTAAAAAAAAAAGTTATTTAGTTCATTTATATTTTATATATATATATATATAGCCACAGTAAACCGTGTATGTCATCGTCCAGCTCAGCTCTCATATAATGCAGGAGATCAATAATACAGCTGAATATTAAAGTAAATATTATTTGTACTGTATATGAGTCACACACGAGCATTTCTCCTGATTAACGGTCGACGAAGAGACGATATTAGGAAACTCCTGCAAACATACTGCGGATCCCTTATTATTCCCGTCCGTTCCCTCTCGGAGCGAAGCCTAATCCGGGCCTGATCCCACTGCAGTCTCGGCGGATCGGCTCGCTGACGACACCGCGAGAAACAGCGGATCGTGAGACTCTCGCCCATCCCACAGCGGACACTGTCAATCACACACCAACCAGTGATCAAACTAGATGTTTTATTGTTATCTTCATCATCATCAGTGTCACACAACAGATAAACTCAAACCCAGACAGGTGACACCCGGATCAGAACTGGAAGCTCTCGTCCGTCATGTGGATGGCCCAGGTGAACTTGTCCCGCTGGGTCTTATTGTAGATCTTTTCAATGGGGACGTTGTGTTTCTTACACCTGAGCAAAGCAACATCGGTGTTATTAGCGCATTATCCTGATTTGACGGAAACTCAAACACTGCGTTTACACTGACACACACATTCAGAGCGGAGTGTGTTCCATCGAGTTCAAACACACAGATATGCTCGAGACCCGATTTCTTCACATCTCATCCGAGCAAAATGTGGTTTTAAATCAGAAATGTATCCAATATCTGGAGAGTGAGTGAACGTGTGTGTGAGTGAGAGCGAGTATGTGTGAGAGTGAGTAAGAGAGAGTGTGTGTTCAGTCAGTAGTCACCAGGCCACAGTGATGCGCGGGTCTAGGTAGTTTAGTTTAGACGTTCCCAGAGCGATGACCTTGTTTTCCTCTCGATCCGTTTCCTGGAGCTGGAGCTTCTTCAACTGTTCACACAGTCTCTGGACCAGCTTCTCCTTCTTCTCCACCAGCCTAACCATGGACACAACGAGAGAGAGAGAGAGAGAGAGAGAGAGAGAGAGAGAGAGAGAGAGAGAGAGAGAACGAAAGAGAAAAAAGAGAGAGAGAGCGAGAGAGAATAGCAGTGAATTTATCCCCTTATTACTGAGAAATATAATGTAGCGAAGCCATTTTATTTATTAAAGTAAAACGTATATGTATGTATATATATATATATGTATGTATATATATATATATATATATATGTATATATGTGTATGTATATATATATATATATATATGTATATGTATATATATGTATATATATGTATATATATGTATATATATATATATATATGTATATATATATATATGTATATGTATATGTATATATATATATATATATGTATATATATGTATATATATATATGTATATATATATAGTGCTGTCAAACGATTAAAATATTTAATCGCGATTAATCGCATTAATGTCATAGTTAACTCGCGATTAATCGCACATTTTTATCTATTCTTAATGTCTTTTGATTTCTTTTTGTTACATTTTTTCTCATTTTAATGCTCTTATCAACATGGAAAAGTGGATTGGCTTGTTTAGTGCAAATGTTTTTTTTTATTATTATTATTGAAAATAACATTGGAATAGTGTTCAATTTCACTCTAACATATATAGCCTAAATAATCTCTCACACAATGCAACACTGTCCATCAATAAAAGGGTGAAAGAAATACTGACGAGGTCCTGATATTGACGAGGGGTGGAGAATTAGCATCATCTGTGTTTGTGTGTGTGTGTGTTTGCTTGGCCATCATCAAGTGGTGTTTCAGGCTGGACGTGCTGTGATGATGATAGCTCAGTTCATAATGACAAAACATCACAGATCGCTTTGGTCTTGTCAATGGGACAATTTGGCAACTTTTTAAAAGTAAACTTTACATTCAGAATCTCATTGGCATCCATTTCAGCGTCTCGCGCTCGTCATCCACTCAAAACATAACGTTACTATTTGGCCGGCTCGCAAGCTGAAACGAGTGTGTGCGGCACAAAACGTCCTCTGCGCTGCGCTCTGAAACCCATTCATTTCAATTGCTTGCGCCGCGCGAGGACGTTTCGTTGCTTCTTCGACCAAAGCGCAAGCGGATCTAGCTAGACCGGAAACAAAACATCAGGCACGCCGCACACACTCGTTTGGGCTTGCGAGCCGGCTTTGAGTGGATGAAGAGCGCAGAGACGCTGAAATGGATCAGAACGCATGCCGCGTCCTGTTGCAAAAGTATGTGAAAAAACTACAAAGTTTGCTAGGACAAAAAGACCGTTAATCGCGCGATAAAAAAATTAACGCCGTTAAAATGGGTTTGCGTTAACGCCGTTAATAACGCGTTTAACTGACAGCTCTAATATATATATATATATATATATATATATATATATATATATATATATATATATATATATATATATATATATATATATGTATATATATGTATATATATATATATATATACACACACACACACACATATATACACATATACACTATTGGTCAAAGACTTTAAGATCGGTACGATTTTTTGATGTTTTTAAAAGAAGTCTCTCTGCTCACCAAGGCTGCAATTTTTTTATAAAAAATACACAAAAAACACAGTAATATTGTGAAATATTATGACAATTTAAAATGACTTTTTTATGTTAATATATATTAAAATGTCATTTATTCCTCTGAAAAAAGCTGAATTTTCAGCATCATTACTCCAGTCTTCAGTGTCACATGATCCTTCACAAATCACTCTAATATGATGATTTTATGCTCCAAAAACATGTATGATTATTATCCATGTTGAAAACAGTTTTTTACATTTTTATTTCAGGATTCTTTGATGAATAGAAAGTTCAAAAGAACAGCTTTTATCTGAAATGGAAAGCTTTTGTTACATTAAACACTACCCTTTAAAAAGTTTGGGGTCAGTAAGAATTTGTATTTTATTTTTGGGGGAAATAAATAAGAAATCAATACTTCTATTCATCAAGGATGAGTTACATTGATCAAAAGTTACAGTAAAGACATTTATAATGTAAGAAAAGATTCGAATTAAATAAATGCTGTTCTTTGAACTTTCTATTCATCAAAGAATCCTGAAATAAAAATGTAAAAAACTGTTTTCAACATGGATAATAATCATACATGTTTTTGGAGCATAAAATCATCATATTAGAGTGATTTGTGAAGGATCATGCGACACTGAAGACTGGAGTAATGATGCTGAAAATTCAGCTTTTTTTCAGAGGAATAAATTACATTTTAATATATATTAACATAAAAAAGTCATTTTAAATTGTCATAATATTTCACAATATTACTGTGTTTTTTGTGTATTTTTTTATCAAAAAATTGCAGCCTTGGTGAGCAGAAGAGACTTCTTTTAAAAACATAAAAATTCGATCAGACTCTAAACTTGTGACCGGTAGTGTGTGTGTGTGTATATGTATGTATATATATATATATATATATATATGGCTTGATGTTTATAATAAATGCTCCTATAATCCAGACTGATTTTCAACATTTTGCTTGGTTTCGCTCTGGACATTTAACGGTGTGTACATACACACAGATAGCTCAAAACGCATATAGATAACACACCACATGACTTGAAAGTGGCGTGTATGTTTACCCAAACGTCATGATGCCATGTTGTATAATGTGTGTTCGTATCATTCTCCCCGTTCTAAACACTGGACTAAGACGTGTGTGTAGTTAGTTTCATTTTATTTAGCATTATTTCTGAATGTCATAATACAGTCTTATCTGCATTTAAATAGAAATGTCAGATTGAATATAATTTCACCGTTTCAAACGAGTGTGTGTGTGTGTGTTTCTGGCTCCTGCATTGGCTGGCACGGCTCTGACCTCTGACTTAAACACAGTTCTTACTTCTTGGATTTGTCAGACGGAGCGTCTTTATGCGCTCGCTTCGCCTCCTTCAGCTGCTTCTTGGCCTCTTCAATTTGTTCCTTTTTCTTTTGGATCTGCAATATCAAGCAAACAGACAGAAGCAGAAGCGAGTGTGAGCGTCACCTTTGACCAGACCACACACACATCTAGAAGAGCAGTGTGTGTGTGTGTGTGTGTGTGTGTGTGTACCAACTCTGCTTTCATCGCTCCGAGTCTCAACTGAGGTCGACCGCTATAATTCATTGGACGATAGCTCTGTGCTTTACATCGTGCAGTGTGTGTGTGTGTGTGTGTGTGTGTGTGATTATTTCTGACGGCCTCGTCCTGTAAAGCTCCGGCTCGTGACCTTGATCTCAGAACTGAACGCTGCCGGGATAAAAACCCATTTCACTTTCCTGTAGTTCCAAACACAGCGTGAGAGCACACACACCTGACCTCAGTCACACACACACACGCGCATCACAGGAGATGCTTCATAAACTTTAGATACTCAAACACACTCCTCTATCACAGAAATCCACTAGCTCACACACTTTCGCTTTATTTCCAGATTCAATCATAGTTTCGTTTTTACACACTAGAGCTCGCTCACACACACACACACACACACACACACATAATATTGTGACGTGTTCGTTCAGTTCAGTGTCACATGATCCTTCAGAATTCACTTTAATATGAGGATCTGATGATAAAGAAATATGATTATTATCAGTGTTGAAAAGGGTTTTTTATTGTTCAGGACTCTCTGATGAATAGAACGTGCAAAAGAACAGCTTTTATCTGAAAAATAACCTTTAGTAACATTATAAATGTCACATTTCATCAAATGAATGAATCCTAACTGAATAAAATATTTTTTTCTTTAAAAATCCCAAATTTATGGATGGTACACATTTTCCACAAAAAATATGATAATCATAACTGTGTGTTGATCATCAGATCCTCAGAGTGATTTCTGAAGGGTCATGTGACACTGAAGACTGGAGTAATGATGATAATTCAGGAATAAATGACACTTACTGTATATCCACATTTACATTGAGTTTGTTTCATTATTAATGAACTTTGCGACACAAATTGTGAAATATTATTGGAGTGTGCAGCAGTTGTGTGATCACTGCTCTCCGCTGTGTGATTATGATTATGATCACCTTCTCCTGCAGAAGCTGCATGGACTTCTGGAAGGTCTTGGGCAGCGCCTTCTGGTGGTTACAGAGGATCGCTGACGGCTCGGTTCGCTCGGTTATACGACAGGATCTTCTCCTCCACCGTCATGTCCTCTGAAACACCAGCAACATGAACATCCACTCAGGTCATGAATATGTGAACGATGCGAAACCTTCTCAGTGTTCACACACAGCACAGAGGTCTTGGGTTATGAATTTGCGAACATCTAAAAAACAGTAAATTCTTTTGAAAGTCACAGCAAATGTCCTATTATTTGGGGAAATCCTTACCAAGGCTGCAATTTTTTGATAAAAAAATACACAAAAAACACAGTAATATTGTGAAATATGACAATTTAAAATGCCTTTTTATGCTAATATATATTAAAATGCAATTCATTCCTCTGAAAAAAGCTGAATTTTCAGCATCATTACTCCAGTCTTCAGTGTCACATGATCCTTCACAAATCACTCTAATATGATGATTTTATGCTCCAAAAACATGTATGATTATTATCCATGTTGAAAACAGTTTTTTACATTTTTATTTCAGGATTCTTTGATGAATAGAAAGTTCAAAGAACAGCATTTATTTAATTAGAATCTTTTCTAACATTATAAATGTCTTTACTGTAACTTTTGATTAATGTAACTCATCCTTGACTGAATAGAAGTATTGATTTCTTATTTATTTCCCCCAAAAATAAAATACAAATTCTTACTGACCCCAAACTTTTTAAAGGGTAGTGTTTAATGTAACAAAAGCTTTCCATTTCAGATAAAAGCTGTTCTTTTGAACTTTCTATTCATCAAAGAATCCTGAAATAAAAATGTAAAAAACTGTTTTCAACATGGATAATAATCATACATGTTTTTGGAGCATAAAATCATCATATTAGAGTGATTTGTGAAGGATCATGTGACACTGAAGACTGGAGTAATGATGCTGAAAATTCAGCTTTTTTTCAGAGGAATAAATTACATTTTAATATATATATTAACATAATTGTATATGTAAAGCGCAGTATAAATGCAGGTGACACACAGACGGCTGATCTGGGACCTGTGGTGAGCTTGTTGAGCTGATCCTGCAGTGTGGTCGAGGCGTTGAAGGTTCGAAACACTTTGGCCGTCAGTTCCGTCATGCACTTGTTCAGGGCTTTGTTGAGGTTTAGCGTCTGAAAAGAACAGAACACCACGTTATAGTGTTATAAACTCGACACACTGAATGCTGGGATGATCTAGTGCTGGTTAGGAACATGTGATATCACATGACGCAGTTTTACAGATCACATGACATGATGGCCAAAGAAAACATTTCAAATTTTCATTTAGTTTACCTTATAAAAAAAAAAAAGTATATGACAAAACTAAATTTTTAAATACCAATGTCTATGTGGTGCGTTTAATCCGCTTTAACACACACCATGTGTAAGTTATGAGTATTTCCTCCTTAAAACTGCAGTGAACCAAAGACAGTCTCAAAACACACTTTGAAATCGCTGGTGTTTCTGACGTCACAAACCACCTTGCAAACATTCAAGATATATTAAGACATAAAGGAGGAACATGTTTTTAATATGTCATTTTGGTGATGAAAGAGGAGTTTTAAAGGATAAAGTGATCGACTACAGGACTTTAACTGTTTAACATGATTCAATCTCCACTTACTGTAATTCGGTCAAATAAATCATCTTCTGGATCCTTGTGCTTTATGAACAGCTTCAGGTTCTTGAAACCTGTGAGTGAAAGATCAGAATAAAACAGTCAATCATGACAAACACACACAGAGCTGCTACTATCAGCTCTCACACTGCATTAAGAAGTATAATTGATAAACAGCCATTCATTCATCTCAATTCCTAGAGATTCCTTCAACTAGAGATTTTTTTAAGAAAAAAATGTATTTGTATATATATATATATATATATATATATATATATGTGTGTGTATATATATATATATATATATATATATATATATATATATATATGTATATATATATATATATATATATATATAAATAATATAAGCAAGGGTTAAAGAGTGTGTGTGTGTGACCTGTTGCTCTCACCGGCACTTTGTTGTAGTAGCGGATGGAGTCTTTCCCAGGAAGTTCGAACTCCACGACGTGTTTGAGTCCGTCGAGGCGGCGGTGAAGCGTGATGTGCTCCACACGCAGGGAACAGCAGCCCACCGCAATCCGCAGACTCATCGTCCTTCTCGTTCCCCGCACGCAGGGCCAGCTGAAACACACACACACACACACGATCAGTGTGAATCCGACATGTGCTTCCCTGAGCAGCCTCGCTGGATCTGATGGGTTCTGGGTTCATACTGTAAAATTCACTAATTTTTGATAATCACTTATTAACCTATATAATTCAGATTCTAAAAAAGGTAAACAGATAAACAAAAATAAACTAATAACAAAATGCTAGAAATAAAGTGCAGAAGATGCAATGACTAGTAACTTTAACCATTGAGAGGACACTATGACAAAGATATCACTTTCCTGATTAAATATGAATTTTTCTACCATGAATTTATGATTGGCCTAAGAATGAAAGCTGTATCATATATATCAGGATATTTATGAGCAATTACACACTTATAGACATGAGAAATACCTCTATATCAGATGAAAGATTGCTTGATCAATAAAATGACACTAATTTCACATATGTAGTCTTTCAATAATTTAAGCGCTTTTCATAAATGACAGTTTTAAAGGTTTTCTAGGACTTGTTAGGGTGTGGCTGGATATTTAAGCCCCACCCATCATGTCCAGAGAGGCGGGGCAGGACGTTCAAGCTCCGCCCCCTTGGCCCTGTATCCGTGATGAGCTCACCTTATCGATGAAGTAGATGGCGACTCCTCTCTGTCTGCTCTTCATCTCTCGGGACATCCAGTCGCGTTTGTACTGCTTCCTGATGGCCTTCACACACGCCTTCAGCTGACGCGCCGTCTCGTACTTCTGCCAGTCCTTCTCGCCCTGAGCACAGACCATCATCATCATCATCATCATCATCGGACCTACGTCTACATCAATCCGGATGCATCTGAAATTGACGTTTGTGTTTAAAACGCTCTCTGTCCACACTAGCGGCTCCAGTGCGGATGAGGAACTTTATTTGTACAGCGCTTCTCACACACACACACACACACACACACACACACACACACACACACTTCCACAGCAGCTTTACAGTAATTTAATGCAGAAACTATGAGCTCACTGAAGTGATGAATACTTATAACAGATGATTATGACATTTAGAAAATATTAAAGTTACAAAACAGAGAGAAAAGATGAGTTTTCAAACTCAAACGTATTAGCACACACACACACACACACACCTTGAGTTTGGAGCTGGGGTTCAGCATGATGTATTTGGGGTGCCCGTGGATGTTCTCGACCCACGACGCCAACCATGTGACCGTGTTGTCGTGCTGGGACGCGCTTCCACTGGTGTCCTGCAGGGGCTTCTGGGATCTTAGAGTCTCTGAGGGACAGAAATTAAAAAAAATTATGCGATACTTGACATGCGTCGTGATTACAATTAATCTTTAAATTCATTCATTAGTTTCTAAGAAATAGTTTTTTCTTCCAACAACTCAGTCTTGATTTTGTCAAAGGTTTATGTAGCCAGACGAACTGGAAGATTGTGTGTGTTTGAGTGGAGATCACCGTATCATGCAGATCGGCTGTCTCATCTCTCTCAGTACGAGGGCGTACACTTGGGATATTACATCACATGAGGTGGTGATGGTGCAGTGGGTAAGACACATGCCTTTGGTGTGAGAGACCCGGGTTTGAATCCACTGTGAGACACCAATGTGTCCCTGAGCAAGACACTTAACCCCTAGTTGCTCCAGAGGCGTGTGACCTCTGACATACAGTACACTACCGGTCAAAAGTTTAAGATCAGTAAGATTTTTTATGTTTTTAAAAGAAGTCTCTTCTGCTCACCAAGGCTGCAATTTTTTGATAAAAAATACACAAAAAACACAGTAATATTGTGAAATATTATGACAATTTAAAATGACTTTTTTATGTTAATATATATTAAAATGTAATTTATTCCTCTGAATTTTCAGCATCATTACTCCAGTCTTCAGTGTCACATGATCCTTCACAAATCACTCTAATATGATGATTTTATGCTCCAAAAACATGTATGATTATTATCCATGTTGAAAACAGTTTTTTACATTTTTATTTCAGGATTCTTTGATGAATAGAAAGTTCAAAAGAACAGCTTTTATCTGAAATGGAAAGCTTTTGTTACATTAAACACTACCCTTTAAAAAGTTTGGGGTCAGTAAGAATTTGTATTTTATTTTTGCGGGAAATAAATAAGAAATCAATACTTCTATTCATCAAGGATGAGTTACATTGATCAAAAGTTACAGTAAAGACATTTATAATGTTAGAAAAGATTCGAATTACATAAATGCTGTTCTTTGAACTTTCTATTCATCAAAGAATCCTGAAATAAAAATGTAAAAAACTGTTTTCAACACATATGTTGAAAACAGTGTATATAGTAATTGTAAGTCGCTTTGGATAAAAGCGTCAGCTAAATTAATAAATGGAAATGTAATATAAATGTAAACACTCTTACAGAACGACATCTCATCCTCTGCTGGAGCTAAACTGGCTAATTTCGGTCAACCTCATCTAGAAGCACACTGATAAAAAAGTCTAACTTCCGAACTTCATAAAAAAAAAATTTATAAAATGAAAAGTGCAGAATTTCTCTTGGGCCAATTAAAAAACGTAGATGTGACCCATCACTAGATAAACCGAGTTGTGGGAGGTTAGACATTTTTACAGTGAAAAGACAAAAATAAAGCAATTTAATTTGAATTAATATCGATTCTGGAATAAAAAAAAAAACTATATTAAAACCGTAAAAATAAAAGAATCACTAAAGCTGTGTGAATGGATTTTTTCTCGCTGCGCTAATGTTTCCCGTATCTGTCATTAGCGGAGTGTGTGTTCTCACTGGCTGCAGTTGATGGTCACGTGCTCCGGCTGGATCCGCTTCTTCAGTTTGCCCATCTTCGGGTGTTCTCCGCGCCCGCGGAACAGACCCGGCGGCTCCAGCTTGAAGTTCCCGATCTTCTCGCGTGTCCGTCCAGCACACAGAAGCCGTACTCCTCCACCAGACGGTTGGCCTCCTCCTTCAGGACCTGATGGACACACACACACACACACACGAGAGTCACGTCACTAGAGTCAGCTTTACAGTGAGAACAGAAGATCATTAGTGATTAACTCAGGGGCCAGAAAACCCTTAACGTGTTCATTTACACACAACAGTGTTTGGTGCTCAAGAACACACATCTTGAAATAGGTAAAAAAAAAGGTTAAAAATAAAGGTTCTCAAACCTAAAAAAATGTGAACCTGTGTAAAGCTGACGGCGTGCGCATGTGTCTATAGATATGTGCATTTGAATATATAAATATATGTATATATATATATTTATATGTTTATGTGCAGACGTGTAGTCTTTATTTACAAATTATTAACAAAAGCATTTTTTTGTCTTGTTTCCAGTCCAAATATTAAAAATTATTGATCAAGATGCATTTACTTGATGAGTAAAATGCCATAAGATATTATGTGTTGTTTTCTACCGAAATAAATATATAATGTGAGTTTTTGATTAAAACAAACAAAATGATCTGCCAATGGGGTCAGAAAAATAATCTTGTTTCCAAAATGAATTAAAGCTGCAGTGTGTTATATTTACAAGTATCTGTTGACAGAAATGCAATATCATATTCATAACTGTGTGTTCAGTGGCGTATAAAGATCTTTCATAATGAACCGTTATGTTTTTATTAGCTTAGAATGAGGCGTTTCTCTCTACACACACACACACGTTTCTACGGTGGCCCTAAGCGGACACACACGTTTCGTCACTGTGTTATTCTTCATGATCAGAAGCTGCTAAAGTCAGCGAATAAAACACTGACACAATGATGAACAAGTAACAATAATATTCGCAATAACATCGTTTCACTGAATATTTAATGAACATCATTTCTAGATTTATCTCACTGTTTAACTGATACTCTCTGCTGTCTCAGACGACGACATCACTTCCTAACTTCTGTTGGGTGCAATTCACAACCTCACCACTAGATGCCGTTAAACATCACACTGCAGCTTTAAGATTAATTGTCTGACCCCATTAGCAGATCATTTTTCTTGTTTTAAGCAGAAACTCACTTCATTTTAATTAATTCCCACAGAATTTGAACTGGAAACAAGACAGAAGTACTTAGTAAGGAAAGCATTTTTGCAGTGAGTTGCTGTCCCACACACAGTTAATATGTTTCTCACACACACCTGCTTCTCCTCCTTCGTCATGTTCTTGCGCACCTCCGCCTTCTCCACGAAGTACTTGTGCATGTGGCTGAAGTCACACTTGGAGAGCTTCTCGATCCGCTCCCTCTCGTCACTGGTCATTTCCTGAAGACAGTTCAGTTCAAGATTGATCATGAGGACGTTACAGTGTTTCTGACCAATCACAGCTGAGCAGCTCTCAGAGAGGCGGGGCTTAGAGAGACTGAATCTATTACGAGGACGTTACAGTGTTTCTGACCAATCACAGCAGAGCAGCTCTCAGAGAGGCGGGGCTTAGAGAGACTGAATCTATTACGAGGACGTTACAGTGTTTCTGACCAATCACAGCAGAGCAGCTCTCAGAGAGGCGGGGCTTAGAGACTGAATCTATTACGAGGACGTTACAGTGTTTCTGACCAATCACAGCAGAGCAGCTCTCAGAGAGGCGGGGCTTAGAGACTGAATCTATTATGAGGACGTTACAGTGTTTCTGACCAATCACAGCAGAGCAGCTCTCAGAGAGGCGGGGCTTAGAGACTGAATCTATTATGAGGACGTTACAGTGTTTCTGACCAATCACAGCAGAGCAGCTCTCAGAGAGGCGGGGCTTGAGAGACTGAATCTATTATGAGGACATTACAGTGTTTCTGACCAATCACAGCAGAGCAGCTCTCAGAGAGGCGGGGCTTAGAGACTGAATCTATTATGAGGACATTACAGTGTTTCTGACCAATCACAGCTGAGCAGCTCTCAGAGAGGCGGGGCTTAGAGAGACTGAATCTATTATGAGGACATTACAGTGTTTCTGACCAATCACAGCAGAGCAGCTCTCAGAGAGGCGGGGCTTAGAGAGACTGAATCTATTATGAGGACATTACAGTGTTTCTGACCAATCACAGCAGAGCAGCTCTCAGAGAGGCGGGGCTTAGAGAGACTGAATCTATTATGAGGACATTACAGTGTTCCTGAGCGTGGGTGAATGTGAATCTGTTGTAGGAGACTCAGAAATATCATATTAGGGCACATTAAAAGTGTTTATGTGACTATTGTTGGTTTCTGACCTCCCGCCAGTCAGTGAAGAAGTTGTTCTGAAACGTCTCTTTGCTGGTGTACTCGTGGTCCAGCATCTTGGCGTGAGAAAGTGGCGATTTCCTCCGTCGCTGTACTCAGTTTAAGCGGCTGCCCTGAAAACACACACACATCACTTTATCATCACATTAACACTTATTTGGCTGTTGATTACGGTGTAGCTGCTTTGAAACAATCTGGACTGTATAAAACTGACTGATCACATGTTTACCATCGTAATAAAAGGGCACGTTATCGGGCAGAGGTTCATATTCTGGAGCGAAATACGGCCCTCTGTGCTCCAGATGGGTCCACTTCTGACTGTCCGACAGCTTGCTCTCTTCCCACCTGGACATCAATCGCATGTTATTCATCACACACACACACACACACACACACACACACAGAATATGAAACATTAACAGAGAATATAGAGAGCAATTATACAGTCTCCAAATTCAACCTCAAATGTTACATTTTATACAAGTTTAATTAAATTTTAAGATTTAATAATTAATTATTTACTGATAAATTATGGGAAGTTAATTTTATTAATTATTTAAAATTAAAAAATATTTTATTGATTACTATAAAATATTATTAAATAGTGTTAAAATAACAAACTCACACTGGTTAATATTAATAAAGAAATGGAATACACAATTCTACATAATCATGTGCTTAAACTATACAAATAATTAAGATTCATAATTTAATAATGCATTATTGATTTGCATGACTGATGTTTTTAAAAATAATATAATATGAAATAATACATTTTCATTTAATCTTACATACAAATGATATTAAATAAAAATAACATTTAACAGTCTCACACCAATTCTACATAATTATGTCAAATTATCAATTATTACATAAAATGATTAATTTAAAAGTTTTTCAATTGTTGATAATACAAAAAGATTAATTTATTAATAAATATTAATTATTTTAAGATATATAAATTATACAATTATATTAATATAATACAAAAATTATATTTGTAATTAATTATAAATATTCATTAAATAATACTGATTTTATAACTGCAAAGCTGCAATCCACCATTCTACATGATTGTCTGTAGGACGTCAACAACCTCTCATCTTCCGCGCACGCGCAGCTGTGACAGCATCATCAGTAGTGGAGATGTGAACTGACCTGAGGTCTGACAGCGTTTTAGCCGCTGCGGATCGGGTGTAACAGCGTCTGACATCGGAAACGAGCGAAGCGCCTTTATTACGTTCCGTTGAAATAGAAATAACTCGTAAAATAACGCAAAAACATCTTTTCATTCCCCGCAGTAGCAACGCACAGCTGACATGTGCTCACTGCGCATGCGCACTCACGACAGATCTGCGCGCGTCACATATATGCGTGTCCGACCGGCGGCATCTGCACGATAACAGTTCCGCACGTCACTTTATTCATCATTCACTTTCAAAATAAGAGTTTAACACGTTAAAGATTATTTTAGTCTGTGAAAACAAATATCTGTGATAAGTGAAAAGTTAACAATGTCAATATTCATGAATAATTAAGCCTATTTATTTCCTGATATTTCCGTCGATTTTCAAGGGGGGTTGACTGTTTTTCTTATCATGATTGCGTTTATGGGGTGCAATATAATACGTATTCGTGTTTTTTCTTTTTTTTATAAGTCTTATTTTCATACATTTCACCTTTATTGAGGAAGGTTAACGCCCATTACCTTTACGGGCAACACGTGCCTGCCAAAGGTCCAACCATGTAAATAAAGGTGACGATACTATGGTTCGAGACTGCAGTATCACTGAGGCAGATCAGACACAGAGAAAGCCGAATGGAATCGAGTCAAGCAGAACCTCACCACACACGGCTCTTAATAAACTTTTCTCAATGATAATTTTCTACATTTTTAAACTTTATACGTGTTTTCTTTTACACGATAGCATCTGACTGGCAACAATTATTGTTGCCAGTCAGATGTATTGTGTAAAAGAAACGTTGAACAATAGCATCTGACTGGCTACTAACGTTATAAACAGTGTTGGCATTAGTTTACGTTCTTGATCAAATCGAAAATAACGTCACAAAGTATATATACATGAAAAATACATTTAAAACATTAGTACTTATACAAAATTCAGGTCCATAATGTTTGAACGCGTTTGTCGTAGACACAATTAGCATAACTAGTAGCCTAGTGGCTATAAAGCCGGCGCTGGCATTTGAAAAATAATAAAACACAACGCTACATCTGGAATTATACATGCAAATACATTTAAAATGATCAGTCTTAGCCTACTTACAGATTGTGGCCCAACAACTGCTGACTCTGGTTTTAAAGTTGGAACTGCTTCATGTTTTAGTAACAGTTTCTTGTTGAATTTTGAATTCGTGGAGATTCTGGAAGCTGTCTCTCGTAAATGCGCAGCACAGAGAGCTAGATTACGATCGTCACTTTCAGGAATATAATCAAACATAAATTGTATCCATTGTTGACGAAGTACAGCGTCCATGGGAAGCTCGAACAGCGGTAAATGTGTGGGTTAGTGACGTACCATAACCCAGCTGTAGTCCCAATCGAGTCGTTTTGTAGGCAATTATACTTCCTGATTTTTAAAAGACGATATCTCTGCTTACACTAAACTTTCAGCGCTGCAACTATGCAGATACTGTTCATGCACCAACAGCAACATTACACACTATTTAAAATCAAAAAGTGAAATCGCAGTGAACCTCCCCTTTAATGAAGTACATTAATTTTAGGAGCTGAACTGATCAAATGAATGTTGTAAGACTACCTGAAGGAAACCAGTGAGCACATACCACTTCCACTTCTCGTCCTCCTCGTCTTTCTTGTCCTCTTTCTTCCCCCGCTTCTTCTTCTGCTCATTGCCATCGTCTTCTTCCTTCTTGATCTTCTTGGTCTTCTTTTTCTGCTCCTCACCATCGTCTTCTTCCTTCTTGATCTTCTTGATCCTCTTCTTCTGCTTCTCACCGTCATCTTCCTCCTTCTTGATCTTCTTGATCTTCTTTTTCTGCTCCTCACCGTCGTCTTCTTCCTTTTTGATCTTCATCTGTTCCTCACCGTCGTCTTCTTCCTTCTTAATCTTCTGTTCCTCGCCGTCATCTTCTTCTTCATTCTTGATCTTCTGTTCCTCACCGTCGTCTTCTTCTTCTTTCTTGATCTTCTGTTCCTCACCGTCATCTTCTTCCTTTTTAATCTTCTTCTGCTCATCACCATCGTCTTTTTCCTTCTTGATCTTCTTCTGCTCCTCACCATCGTCTTCTTCCTTCTTGATCTTCTTCTGCTCCTCACCATCGTCTTCTTCCTTCTTGATCTTCTTCTTGGGTTTGTCGCGGTCAGAACTTTGCTCTTTTCTTTTCTTCTTCTTCTGTTGGGTTTTCTCTTGCTCTTCATCCTTGACTCTCTTCTTCTTCATCATCTTCTCTTTCTCCGTCCATCTCCTGCTTTACCAACACAAACGTTGATGAACATCTGTCAAAAGTCTAATGCAACCGACCAGGATAAACAGGAACATATAATAATACGCCTGCACGCTTTCGTTCAGAGACTGTAAAATGAAAATTTCAGGATTTTCAAGCACTACTTTTTTGCTTCTCACTTATTAAATAATATATTAATTATCTTTCAAATTCTAAAATAGGTGAATAGTTAAATAACAATAAAACAAAATGCTAGAAATAAAGTGCAGCAGACGCAATGACTAGTAACTTCAACCATTGAGAGGATACTATGACAAAGATAATGCTTTCCTTATTAAATATGAATTTTTCCCTCATGAATATATGATTGACCTGAAGAATGAAAGCTGGGATATTAATAAGAGTAATATCACACTCATAGACATGAGAAACGCCTCTATATCAGACAAGCTGCAGGTTTAATTTTGCATGAAAAGATAGTTTCATCGATGAAGTTAAACACTAATTGCACATATACACTACCGGTCAAAAGTTTAAGATCGATTACGATTTTTTATGTTTTTAAAAGAAGTCTCTTCTGCTCACCAAGGCTGCAATTTTTTGATAAAAAAATACACAAAAAACACAGTAATATTGTGAAATATTATGACAATTTAAAATTACCTTTTTATGTTAATATATATTAAAATGTAATTTATTCCTCTGAATTTTCAGCATCATTACTCCAGTCTTCAGTGTCACATGATCCTTCACAAATCACTCTAATATGATGATTTTATGCTCCAAAAACATGTATGATTATTATCCATGTTGAAAACAGTTTTTTACATTTTTATTTCAGGATTCTTTGATGAATAGAAAGTTCAAAGAACAGCATTTATTTAATTAGAATCTTTTCTAACATTATAAATGTCTTTACTGTAACTTTTGATCAATGTAACTCATCCTTGATGAATAGAAGTATTGATTTCTTATTTATTTCCTCCAAAAATAAAATACAAATTCTTACTGACCCCAGTAACTTTTTAAAGGGTAGTGTTTAATGTAACAAAAGCTTTTCCATTTCAGATAAAAGCTGTTCTTTTGAACTTTCTATTCATCAAAGAATCCTGAAATAAAAATGTAAAAAACTGTTTTCAACATGGATAATAATCATACATGTTTTTTGGAGCATAAAAATCATCATATTAGAGTGATTTGTGAAGGATCATGTGACACTGAAGACTGGAGTAATGATGCTGAAAATTCAGCTTTTTTTCAGAGGAATAAATTACATTTGAATATATATTTACATAAAAGTCATTTTAAATTGTCATAATATTTCACAATATTACTGTGTTTTTTGTGTATTTTTATCAAAAAATTGCAGCCTTGGTGAGCAGAAGAGACTTCTTTTAAAAACATAAAAATCTTACCGAACATAAACCTTTGAACCGGTAGTGTACAGTCTTTCAATAATTCAAGCACTTCTTCATAAATAGGACAGTTTTCCAGGACTTACATTTAAACAGCTGGAACCCTGTAACACACACACACACACACACCTGACTGGAACCTTCATTCCTCTCCTTCTTGATGTTCTCCTCCACATGGTTCAGATCTTTCTTCTCTCTCTGATTCGAGACGCTCCTTGCTGCTTTTGGACCAATCTAGAGATGAAACGGAAGCGATTTTGAGTAATCCTGCAAACGGGAGCAAACCCCGGGTCCAGTACCTTCTGTGTGGTGTCGTTCTCCGGCGCTGCTGGGCTTCTTCTGTCCATCATGGAGGAGTTCTGAAGCGTCACAACACATGATCGGCTTTATTAAACTCATACACACTTTTAGAAAAGATACATTTCTCATAGCACAATTAATCAATCATAAGAAGTGAAACCGAGATCTCTTGCCTTTCATCTGGACCTGCTGTTGCATCCTGCGAAATAACATGTACAATTAAACAAGATCATATATTTCATATTACACACCACATACACACATGAACAATTCTCACCACAGGGGGACTTTAAAAATAAAGTTTCAGTGATCGATAGAAGCTTTTCCGCTCCCTAAGAAAACTCTTTATGCATGTTTTTCTTTTCCTTTTATGCAATGGATGCAATTAAAGATTCTTCATGAAACTTTCAAAGCCAATAAAGAATGTTTAAAGGACGCTCACCACATCCATGTCAGCATCTTCTGCTTCATGTTTAACTCGGCTGCTAAAACAAGTGAATATGAGTGAGTGACGGATCGCATCACAGTATTATGATTATATAATTATGATAATTAGAGCTGAAGACACACCTGGAGACTCCAGACTCCTGCTGGTCTTCCCCGAGTCTGACGGTTTCTTCTAGAAATGACACCATAATTCAGACACACATGCATAATAACTGGCTTTATGCACAGCTGCACTATTTCCTGAACTTATGCCAGCTCCTTGTTTCCTGTCTGCCATTACTGGACAAACTTGATTAATTCAGGTGTGCCTGATTATTGTTGCCGTGACTACTGAGGTCAGGCACACCTGGATTAATCGATTTGTCCAATAATGGCAGACAGGAAACAAGGAGCTGGCTTAAGTTCTGGAAGTAGTGCAGCTGTCCTTCTAAATGTCCTTCTGTCGTGATGCTGTTTACCTTCGAGGAATGTCTGTGTTTGCCGTTCAACTCCGAGTCTTTTCCCTGGCTCTTTAGAGGGAATGCTTGGACTTCTTCTCACTGACACACACACAAAATCCTCCTTTAATAAACCTGTAATATTACTGTTCATCTCACACGATGCCGCTTTTCAGGAATCTGCTAATTTTAAGTATTTCGGCATTTTATTACTAAAAAAAATGGCAAAAATTTATTTATTTACACTATTTTGTGATTTGTGGAGTGATAGAGATATCCAAAATCCCCTCAGTAAAAACCTTTGACTGTAATATACATATTCAAAAGATGAAATGAACCGGTCTTCATCCAATGTTCAGATTTTTTGGTCTATACATTTATGCAAAATTGTGCATATTTAACAAGGTAATGCCTAATTTGCTTATTCTAAACATTTCAGAAAACCTGTATTACATTTTTTGTTTGTTTTGCAATTATTAATGAAGAATGGTAATATTTATCAGTTATTCTTCTCTATTCACCCTTAAAGTTATCTGGTCTTTATTAATGTTCTGAAAACATTAGCACAAAAACATTATTCATATATCATCTATGAAGCGTTTTAGTTAGACGTTCTTATTTTAAACGTCATACTTGTCACATTTGAATGCATTCTGTCATAATTTCAGCAAAATGACGAAATGGAACGTTCGTGTACATTTTTTTTTAAACTTCAGAGAACATTCAAATGTAACGGTTTTTTAAAACGTAAACATTCTCAGATCAGATTTCAGTCTCTCTGACCTTTTCTCGCGTTTGTTACTGCTCTTCTCATGTCCTTCCTTTTCCAGTTTCATCCTGTAAAAGTTCGTCCAGTGTTTTCTGCACTAGTCACTGTAAACACAGCAGATCAGCGTCTAATTAAGCGCGTGCATCACACGTATTGCTAATGATGACCCGCTTTAATTCGGCTTCAGTTAATCGAGTTTAGTCACATTCAGACAGAGCTCAAGTCGAACATTAGAGATGTGATAAAGCTCTGTGTACCTGAGAGGACTTTGCAGCGGCATCAGAATGCATGTCACCTGTTACACCTGAAAGTTTTTAAGTTCCTCTTCCAATCAAGTGCGCAAAATCAGGCCACAGCGCCACCTTGTGGAACAAGCCACACGTGCACCGCAACACTGATAGAGGAACTCCCGTGCATGTTTAGATGTTTGGAAGGAATATTTATATGACAATTTCTTGTAAATAGCCGTTTTGACTTTCATTCGTTCATAAGATATGAATTCTTGATATCTTCCATTAGTAAAAATGTGAAATCTTGATATCAATAATGACGCCATCACTCGCAAAAATACGAATTGTAGATATTAATGAATTAAATTTCAACTGGTAAAAACTATAATTCTTAGAGAGTTAATGTATTTAACTAGTTAAATGTCACCCTATATAGGTTGCCATTCAAATTCAATTATTGACAAGTTCAGAAATGCAATTCTTACTAGTAAAAATCATACATTTCTATTTCGCTAAAAAGACTGCTTTTTACTTGTAAAAATATAAATTCCTGATATCAAGAACTCAGTTGTCATCAGTTGAAATGTTAATTCTTGATATCTGTGAATGTATTTCAACGGCATACTTGATTTCCGATATCTGAAAATGTGTCTGATATCAATGATTAGATTAATTTCAGATTTCTAAAATGGCTTTCTTACTTGTAACAATCTCATTCATGAGATCAGAAATCACCATTATCACTACTAAAAATATGATATGAATAATATTTGAATAAATTGATATGAATAAATTTGCACTTAAAACTCATAATTATTAACATAAAATTATTATTGAATGAAATGTATTTCTGATATGTGAAATTGGAATTTAACTAGTAAGAAATCAAATTCTTGATACCAAAAATTTAATTTGAATGGGAGCCTATTGTGACATTTAACTAGTAAAAATACAATTACAGATATAAGGAATTATATAAAATGTAATTCTTGATATTAAGAATTCATATTTCTGAAATGACGTCATTGTTGATACCAAAGATTTCACATTTTTACTACAAATCTAATTCCTGATATATAAATAATTAGCATTTTAAATAGTGAAAATATAATTGCTGATATCAATAATTCTATTATAAAATCAATAATACTATTATAAAATTTCCAGATATTCCCTCAAGAGAAAATGAAAAGCCACTGAACTCGTACGATTACAGCTTTAAAGTCCCCCTGTATAATTGTTACACCTTAAAACTACTCTTTTATCTCTAAAAATATCATATTTAAACGTTGTCTTTCTTAAAAAAAAATCTACATGCTTTGTAATATCCTGATATGCCTCATTTAAAATGCGTGGTTCTATGAATATGCAAATGTACCCACCTCCACTCACTCACTCAGCTCACCACTGGTTGACGATTACACGTTGATCTGATTGGTTACAAGGTGGTTTGTGACGTCAGAAACACGAGCGATTTCAAAGCGTATTTTTGAGACTGTCTTTGGTTCACTGCAGTTTTAAGGAGGAAATACTCTGTCCACTTATCGAACTTACACAAGTGTGTGTTAAAGCGTATTAAAAACACCACATACACACATAAACATCATTAAACACTGGACTTTTCACAAAAGCGCCTCGTAAGAGCCATTTAACAGTTAACCAAGAATCAATACTTTTTCAGATTCAAATTTAACGCAATTTTATGACCTTGTTATAGAAAACAAGACTAACTTGTTAAGGCTAGTCTAAGCATCAGTTTGATCAACATCACGAATATCTGTGGGAAAAACAAACAAATAGCAGAAAATAACATCACAACCGTTGAATGATTCAGTCTTTTATTACAGCAAAAATATCTCGAAGTGTAAATCGATGCAGCGTTTCGCAAAAGTGAGCGAATGGAACGATTCCTCCACTCTCGCCACAACAACATCACAAATGCGTGCCGGTTAACGCTGTACGACGGCAACCGAACAATTCATCGTCCGTCAGCTGCCATAAATACTCAAATACATTTGGTATGAACTGTACAATAAGAGAAAACGTTTCGCACCATTTACATATAAAAAGAAACGATTCTAAAATGGGAGAAAAAGAGTGGATATGAACAGTAGTAAGACTGAAGTGTGTTAGGAGCACGCGATGGACTCCCAGCTGCTGCTCGGCTTCGGCCGCCATCGCCGCGGCTTGCAGCTGTTCGGTCTCGCTCTGCAATCCGCCGCCGGGCAACTGTTTGCGTTCGCTGTGCATGTTGTTCTCGTGTCTCTTCAAGTCGGACGCTTCAGCGAAGGCCTTCGTGCACGAGCTGCACACGAACGGCTTCTCTCGCGGTGCCGTCGCTCGTGGTCCTTCAGATGCGACTTGTGCTTGAACGCTTTATCGCACATCTGGCACCCAACGGCCGCTCGTTGCTGCTGAACGCGCTCGTGTTTCTTCAGATCCGCGCGCGCGATCAACGGACTTCCGCAAGCGTCGGCGGACGAGTACGGTTTGCAAGCCAGTGTGGATCTTTAAGTGTTCTTTTAAATGAGCTTGCGTCGTGAACGCTTTACTGCAGATCTCGCACACGAACGGTCTGTCGGCCGAGCTGAAGCTTCTCGTGTTTACGCAGCCGATTCTCGTCCATGAAGGTTTTCCCGCACACGTGGCATGCTAACTGATCCCGGTGGCCGTAGAGAAGGTACTCGAACTTCATATCGGCGGCTGCCGTCGCCCATCCCGGCGGTTGCTCGCCTTTCACGTCGCCCATGCTATCGCGAACGGAGCGGCCTGAGCCGCTAACTCTTTCGTGTTCTGCGTCGATAGCTTCCACTTCTTGGTCTGTAGCAGCTAACTTTGTGCACCTCTTCCTGCGCAGCTCTTTCAGGATAGCCTCCTGCACTTCGTAAGGCGTTATTAGGTGATTTGTCTAAGTCCGTGATTGCCTTGCGCTTCCTTAACGATGTCTGTCTGACGGCGGGTCGTCTTGGTCGCCGAGCACCTGAACGTCGGGGTCTGGATTCAAGGGAGGATCTTCCGTCGGAAGCCCCATTTCTACCATGTCGTACGGGAACTTTGCGTTCCTAGCGTCGTTGTTTTTCTCGTCAGGTGACATGTCGCGTTTCTGCGAGCAGAGCTTATCCAGAAAGCGTATCCCGAGTATCTGCCCGGAGGAC
Organism: Hybognathus amarus; assembly: GCA_030378365.1. Classification (NCBI taxonomy): domain Eukaryota; kingdom Metazoa; phylum Chordata; class Actinopteri; order Cypriniformes; family Leuciscidae; genus Hybognathus; species Hybognathus amarus. The sequence goes on from JAQIUQ010004464.1 coordinate 326,987, forward strand.
ATCATTAGATTCACGTCCTTCTCTCTTCACGGAGATCTTCGCGGTGTACATGTAATTGAGCACCTCCTCAAAGATGTCCGCGCGCATGAAGTCGATCTCGATAACGGACGAACTGTCGACCTCGTGTTTCTTAAAGAGTTTTTTGAAGTAGTTGCTGCACGCCGCTAACACACAGCGATGCGCTCTGAACTTCACATCCTCCACCACGACCGCGATGTCGCAGTGCTCTCCTTCCAATCGCTGCTCGTTCAGTAGCTTCAGAAAGATGGTCCTGTGCTCATCGTCCACATACTTCACAGTTTCGGACATACTGGAGCGGGATCCTACGGGGAGAGAGCGAGAAATTGATACAGAGATCGAGTAGCTTAAAAAAAATACAGAGATGGATCAAAATAAAAACTTTGGGACAAAACACGGTACTTTACAGATAACGTAAAAAATATTGATATTTAGAAATATATTGATACTGAAATGTTTCACTCTCCGCCTCATTCGCTATGGTTAAATATTGCTTGTATTATTTACGCCGGTTTCGCACTCACCTCAAAAGCACATGAATACTGAAGTGGCGCTCTCGCAAACCACCACATAAACCGCCTATCAAAAGGCTCTAAGAACTAATTTATTTCTTTTCAGTGGCTTATTGCGCTTAAATGATCAAATACATCGAAAATTAGGCCAAAATTTCCGCCTTGCTAAGTATTCAAAAAAATACAGTCAGTTTTGAATAATTACTTAAAATATATACCCTTTATGCTAAAATATTTAAAATATCTTTCCGTATTTACACATATAATGTTAGGTTATGTAAGTTGTCTATGAAGTCACGCCTCATTTTTAATAAATAATCATTGCCATCACATTTGAAAACAGACCATTATGCATTAAAACACATTTCATGTGGTTTGTTAAAAGATCATTGATACCTTAATGGACACATGATGCTCGTGGATTGTTCTGAATGGACTGCCACGGGCCACAAACGCCAAAACTACTTCATATATAAACACAAGAGGTGTATTTTTATCAGAAAATAAAGTCGTTTTCTGTCTAAATATCTTGTTCGGTCAATAAACTGAAGATTGATCGGTGTTTATTGCAATTTCTGCGCTAGTCTGTTTTTCTTCTCTTGAAGCTAATCTTAGCATTAGCACATAAATAATCGTCAGCCGACATAAAACGAACAAAACCGACTAACTATCCTCCGTGTTTCGCACTAACACGAGCCCGGAGAGCCCCAGTGCACCGATCAGCACCGGAGAGCAGCGGGAATGTGCTCGTTAAACGGGAACTCGACGGATCGCGGCGCGCTGAGGTGAATTTAGTGGCGCGAGCTGCGCGGGCCATGACGAACACTCCCGCGCCGGGCGCGCGCCGCCATCCCGCGCAAAACATTATGCAATAATTCAGCAGCTGCTTCAGTCTGCTCCAAAAATAAATTTCCTACCTTTATTGTGCTATTTTGATCCACTGTGAACGTGTGTGTTGAATGTCACGAAAGCCAGTGCAGAATTTAATACTTTGTTGTTGTGTGCGAGGCCGAGGACGAGCACAGGCGGAAGGACGCGCTGCGCCAGCACGGAACTGCGGAGAGCGAGTGACCGAGGCTCATGCGTAGACACGGGCACAGTTACGCAAACTGCGCAGCACCAACACTCTCACACACACAGGGATGCGCAGGCACGCGTACGCAAATGACGCAGCGCAGAACCGTACTGTGACGCGCGGGAGGAGCGAGTGCACGTCCAGATTCATTTACCTCAAGAGAGTGAAATTAGTTTATTACGTTCACACGTTTTGTGAAATTTTATGAAAAACATTCTTTCAGTTACATTTGTTCGAAGTTATCTAATAATGTTCTCAAAATATTATGGAACGTTTTTTTCCCACAGAAACATTTATTTAGACGTTCGTCTAAATGTTCGTTTTTAAATGTTACTAAGTGACTTGTTTCAGAACGTTCGCAGAACATAAAAATGCAACGTTTCCATAATGTTTAATGCATGCTTTTTAAAAAGTTTATAAAACATGTAACGTTAAGAGAAAATATAATATTTTATAGCTTAATTTTTTTAAATAATATTTATGTTTTATAGCTTAAAAATATTTTACATTAGCAAAACGTTCTTAGCTAACATCTTTGTTAGCCAAGTACATTTTTAAAATTATATTATAGACTATAATAAGATAAAATAAATAAATTAAATTATGTGGACTATTTACTCCTTAATACATAAAGTACATGATGATAAAACACCATGGTGTTTTGATATTGTATCGAATGATTGCATATTTACTGTACATGGCACTCCTAATCCTAAACTATTTCAATGGTGTTACTATGTCCAAAAACATGATATTATTACGACACATGGCAATTTTGGATGACCACCAAACGAGTTATTAATTCATAATGAGAATGACAGGGTTCGTACAGATAGTGTAAAATGAACGCATTTCCAATCACTTGGACTACAATCAGAGATCTCACTTATCAAAACAATATCTTTATTATCTCTCAAATTCTTAAAAAGGTAAACAGATAAATAATAGTATACTAATGAAAAAAAAATGGTAACAATAAAATTGCAGCACATACAAAGTATGCAATGACTGAGGCAACCACTAAAAGGATGCTATGATAAATATATTGATTTCTTTATTCAAACTGGGGTTTTTCATGAATAATTGATGGAAATATTGAAGAATGAAAACTTTCATATACTTGGATATTTATTTGAGCAATATCAAGCTCATAGGCATCGGAATGTCTTTATATCCATATTAGACATGCTGCAGTGTTAATTTTACATAAAAATATCGTTTCATCGAAAAAAAATACACGCTGATTTCATATATCTTTCAATGATTCGAGTACTTTCTGTTCAAGGGTTTTCCATTTCAAAAATTCAAGCACTTTAAGTATCTTGTACGAACCCAGGAATGAATTTAAAATGAACAATTATTTGTACTGAAATGGTTCAGTGAACGTGAATATTGCATAATATTGTATAACACAATTAATTTGTTCTGTAAAAAATGCATATTCTCATCGCAAGCGGATGAATGGAAACAGCAACGTTATCAGAAATGGAACTGAGCTTTTATTTGAGCTTGAGTGGGAAACAGTCAGCAGGGCGGCGACACTGCACATCACACTGAATCGAGAAACAAACTAGGACAGAACACACACATTTGGGCTTCAGTTCTGTACAGTTTAAGGCTCAGAAGTGGCGAGGAGAACTCTGGGATTTATATTTCAGACAGTTTAGTTCCTCTAGACTCAACAGTTTTCAAGAAGAAACAAAAAACAGGCGTATAATTCAAGTAAAACAACATAACACGTCTCTAAGATACATGGCGTAGTGAGAAAATGTGGCATATTCATATTCTTCATACTGTCATTTGTGTGTCATATTTAGAGATGAGACGATGAGGGGCGGGTGTGGATGGCACGTCTTTGCCTGGTTAAATATTGTGCAAAGTTTGTCCTTTTTTAAAGTGATAGAGCAGTATAATAAATAAATGTACATATCCGTTATTTTTCACATATCTTCAGTCCCGTGGTTTGACTACACACTGCGCTCGTATAGGATTTCCTAAAATGTCTATATACTTTTGTCTTCTCACAAAAAAGCAGAATTGTTCCCTTGTCATGCAGTAACAGATCCAGTGCGGGCAGACGGCACCTGTAAGCGTGTGTGTGTGTGTGTGTGTGTGTGTGTGTGTGTGTGTGTGTGTGTGTGTGATTATGTGAGTGCATGTGTGAGTGATTATGTTTGTGTGTGTGAGAGAGTGAGTGAATGTGATTATGTGAGAGTGTGTGAGTTTGTGTATGAGTGTGTCATTATGTGTGCGTGTGTGTGGGAGTGTGTGATTATGTGAGTGAGTGAGTATGTTTGTGAATATTTGAGTGAGTGTGTGTGTGATTATGTGAGTGTGATTATGCGAGTGTGTGTGAGTCAGTGTGTGTGTGTTCCTCCAGACGTGTTCAGATGAAGTTTGCTGCGAATCATTGGTCTACGTTGTTTTCTCTGACGCGTCCCTCTTTCTCCACAGCGTGAACACGCGAGATTCTTCCAGAAAGCACGAAGACGATGTTAATCCTGAAAATATAAAAGGAAAAATTATTCAGTAACGAGCCGGAACAAGGACCAGAGAGACCCGCCGGAGGAGCGAAGCGCGTTAGTGCCCCGAGTGATGATGTCATGCATTTAAATATCACAGCTCAAACTCAACATAATACAGAGATTCACATTATATCATACACTGAAAAGATTGACATTTTCTTCAAGAAAATGTGAATAGCCTTTCCCATGCAAAACCCAAAGCCACAATGACAGGGTGTTCTGGGTGGTTGCTAGGGTGTTGCTAGGGTGTTTTTTCCTGTTTCTTGTGATCTTCTAACTCGGGTTCCTCCTTCAATGTGGGATTTTGATACTGATAGTACGCCCTAGAAGTATAGACCCTTTTGTGAAGAAAAATAGATACTTTATAGTGTGTAATAGAAGAGTAGACAATCATCATGTCACTGTAAACTGACCTGTCAATCAAATTGTGTATATAAAATCCTCCACATTTCATTTAATTTCCTACAGTATCGGAGAGAAATGTTGATCTGCAGTCGTCTCCTCATATTAATGCATAATGATGACCTAATGGCCAACAAATTCTTTTTATAAAAGCACAGATTGTTATTGCAGATGAAATCTAACACATATAACATTAAATAAACATTTTTTTTGTCAGGTTAAACTTTGATTAGTCACTCAAACTTTATCTAAACCTCTCACCGTCGGTCGCACATATGCGCCATGTTTTGTAGTTTTAACACTTTTCAGCTTCGTGTTTGTAGTTCCTCCAGAGCGCAGTGGATTATGGGTAATATTAGCTGTTATAGTGAGCACAGAAAATAGTAGATCATCCAGGAGACTTCAGGCACACTCTCTTCAACATACTAAGCTTTCACACTTATTTTAATCTCACACACTGTTTCGGATGGATAGTGTAAACATTGAGACAATGCTTTACTATTAATCTCTGTGAGCATCATCATGTGATCAGTCACACTGCAGTCCCACTTCCTACCAGCAGAAAGTTAGTACACACTAGTCCTCTGAGTTTCACGGATGAATGATGAAGTAAACAGCCAAAGCGGCAGCGGCGTTAGTACAGCAGCCAATAGCAGCGCTCCAAACCTCAGCAGCCAATCAGCTCGCAGTCAGCCAAGCCAAACAAGCTCTGATTGGCTCTGGTCTTACCTGTCACTCCTCGCCCTCTTCCGGCGTGATCTCCGTCTCTTTATGGACCACGACTTTGGTCACTGACATGTCGGGATGTTGTTCTTTAGCCTCTTTAATAGCCTGAGCCAGAGCCTGACCCACAGTGACACCCACATCAGAACCAGAACCAGAACCTACTGCTAACCAGCCTTCCATATGTGTGAGATCATGTGTCATATATGTGAGATCATGTGTCATATGTGTGAGATCATGTGTCATATGTGTGAGATCATGTGTCATATGTGTGAGAGCATGTGTCATATGTGTGAGATCATGTGTCATATGTGTGAGATCATGTGTCATATGTGTGAGATCATGTGTCATATGTGTGAGATCATGTGTCATATGTGTGAGATCATGTGTCATATGTGTGGAAAAATGTTTAATATGTCATATGTGTGAGATCATGTGTCATATATGTGAGATCATGTGTCATATGTGTGAGATCATGTGTCATATGTGTGAGATCATGTGTCATATGTGTGAGATCATGTGTTATATGTGTGAGATCATGTGTCATATGTGTGAGATCATGTGTCATATGTGTGAGATCATGTGTCATATGTGTGAGATCATGTGTCATATGTGTGAGATCATGTGTCATATGTGTGGAATAATGTTTAATATGTCATATGTGTGGAATAATGTTTAATATGTCATATGTGTGGACTAGGGGTGTAACGGTAGCCTCATGTCACGATTCGACACATATCCCGACATATCCCGATGTGTGTGTAAATGAATATCTTGGACAATAGAGACACCAGAATAACAATATTCATGATTCAGAGCTGAAACACAGATTATTGTAGATGAATATGATGATCTCTGTCACTGACTAGATATATTTATAATAACGTCGGACACTTTTACTGGAAACATCTGATATTTGTTATTATCAGAAGCCATAAATATTCCCATTATTATATATTATATTCAACATTATAAATAGTAGTTTAATGTAGTACTGACACAAACTCTGAAAACTCGAATTTCTTCTCAACTATCCGCGATACATATTGTTGCATTTTTGTATTGTGATATATTGTGACACGATATACTGTTACACCACTAATGTGGAATAATGTTTCATATCTCATAACACGAATGACCCGAACGAGTCGTATGAAAGGCTCACCTCGTCATGATCGATGTCTGCGTCTCCTGAGATGACGATTCTCTTCTCGATCCGTGTTTCTGAGATGCCGCCCTTCACCATCTGTCTCACACACACACACACACACACACACACACACACACACACACACACACACACACACACACACACACACACACAGATTTGATTTGCTATACTTTCCATTCCATTCATTCCATACGGACATTCCATAGATGTCTTTTATACAGTACTCTATATTCTCTCCCCCTACACTAACACGACCCATCACACACACACACACACACACACACACACACACACACACACACACACACACACACACACACACAGCAGGTTACGGCGCTCTCTGACCTTGGTGATGTGTGTGGTGGTGGTGGTGCTGCTGGTTTCGGATGTGATGGTTTCAGCGCTCATGAGGATCCCAGGATCAGTGTCTCCGTCAGTCTCGTACCTGTCACACGTCAACAACACCGTCTCAAAACACAGCATCTCATCATGGGCTCGGTCACACGTCACACCGTGTGCGAACTAGTATGTTTTAAAAACATACTAACCCTAAAGTATGGAAGCTTTTTTCTCCCACAGAATTAAAAATTAAAAAGGTAATTATTTTTTTCTCTCACAATTGTGAGAAATAAATTCGCAGAATTGCATGTTTGTATCGTGAAATTCTGACTTTTTAACGCACAATTGTGAGTAATAAAGTCAGACTTGTGAGATATAAACAAGATCGTCTTTTTTCCTTAGAATTAGACTTTATAACCCGTAATTTTGACTTCATATCTTATAATTCTGAGAAAAGACATCAGAAAGAATAAATGAAGAGTTCAGATGCAAAAGCCTCTAAATGCCATTTGAAATTTTCTTCTAAAATGATCATTTTTATCAAGCTTGTATATTTAAGTTCAGTAATTTCACTTAAATGACAATTAATAGGTAATCTTCATTGCCATTTAAGAGAAATTACTGAACTTTAATATACAAGCTTGATAAAAAATTATCATTTTAGAAGAAAATTTCAAATGGCATTTAGAGGCTTTTGCATCTGAACTCTTCAAATAATTTTTGGAAAAAAAGGTTATTTAAATTCAATTGTGACTTTATCATTTGCAATTGCGAGAAAATGTAAAGAAATGTGTCAATATATCAATATCGTCATCATCCAGTAAGATAAGAGTCTAGAGCTGTAAAATGAGGATGATTTGAGATTCACACACACACACACACACACCTGCAGGGACTCGTATGTGACGGTCTTCATTTCCGTGTGAATCACAGGAGAGTCTTGTGTGTTTGTGTCTCCCGACAGAGTCCTGGAGAAACTCGAGACGCCCGACTGCAGGACCACAGGAGAGACTCGTCATTAACACACAACACACACACACACACACACACACACACACACACACACACACACACACACACACACACACACACACACACACACACAGTTATTCATTCATTCCTCTAAATAATTCTAATGTTTGAAGAACAATACAATGGATTAAAGTCCCCCTGTGGAGAGAATCCAGCGTTTAATGTTGTTTACATGTGTGTGTGGTGTGTTTAATCCGCTTTAACACACACATGTGTAAGTTGATAAGTGGACAGCATTGCTGAGTATTTCCTCCTTAAAACTGCAGTGAACCAAAGACAGTCTCAAAAACTGACGTCACAAACCACCTTGTAACCAATCAGATCAAACGTGTGATCTTCAACCAGTGGTGAGCTGAGTGAGGGAATGGAGGCGGGGCTCATTTGCATATTCATAGAACTGCGCATACTAAATGAGGCGAGGGTGTTGAGTTACATTCAAGATATTTTAAGGAAAAAACACTTAAATGTCATTTTGGGGGTCAAAGATGAGTTTTAAGAGATACAATGATCGACTTCAGGGGGACTTTAACATTTGCATAACCAAGAAATAAACGAGTAGCTGGGTAACTAAAGCACTATTTAAATGAGATTCCCTGATGGGAAGAAACACTGGGAAGGAGACAGGGAGGAACGAGGTGTTCTGGGAGAGAGCAGACCGAACACAAGCCGCTTCGAACAAGTCTCAGAGCTGCGGTTCAACTCTCAGCGTTTACAAGCTCGTCATCCGTCTGAGAACATCACACACACACGGTCACTGGGCGTCGGGGGGTTCAGGATTGGGGTGGATCTGTCGGGGTCGTGGGGGTCAGAGGTCACCTCTAAACTGGGCGTCAGTTCTACCTCCCCACCCCTCGGGCTCATGTTGGGGGACCGATCTTCATCATCATCATCATCGGTGGACAGAGAGAAGCTCTCGCCTCCAGACTCGCTGTCACTGGGGAGACGTGTGTGTGAGGCGTGTGTGTGAGCGGCCCGTCGGGGTTAGCCGAGGTTACACTGCTGGAGTCACTGGTTTCATCATCATCGTCATCAGACTCATCCAGGACTCGCTCAGAGCTCAACGACTGCACACACACACCCTGCTCCGAGGGCTGCACACACACACCCTGCTCCGAGGGCTGCACACACACACCCGGCGGCTCCTGGAACCCTGGAGGTTCGGGTACCTGAGGCTGGAGCGGCGGCTGGTCCTCGTCTCTCCCCGATGCCTCTCCGGACTCTCCGACGGCTGGAAGAGATGTGGAGAACCGTAGGAACATTCAGCAGAGATACGGGTCATGTGATCAGACATCTGCTGATCCAGCTCATGTTTCAATAACTCATCACTGACAATCGAGATCCTTTACATCAAATCAAACTCTTCATCAAATAAGGTGATTCGGCTCATTTAACAGAAAGGAACAACGCAAAATTATACTAATTAAAACTGTAAACCAAAAAATTATTATTATTATAAATAAGTCAATTAACTTTACTAAATGAATACTATATATATATATATATATATAATTATTATTATTTATTAATTATAATAATAATTATTATTATAGTTTGTTAAAAAATACGATAATTAATAGTATTCTAAGTTATAGTATTTATTATTATTAATTATCTTATTATTTAGTATTTTTATTATTATTATTCAGCATTTTTGTTATTTTATAATTTTTTTTAATTTCTATTTAGTTTATTTTTATTTAATTTTTGTTTCAGTTTGAATTTTCTAAGCTATGTTGCTTCGGCAATAATCTGAAATAAGTTTAAGCTAAAGCACTAAATTTATTAACTGGAAATAAAAAAATAACACTTAAATAAAAATGTTTTTAGTTAAAGTAATTTTTCAACTTTAACTTGAACTCTGTTTCAACATTTCTCATTTTTGTTTACTTTTTCCCCATTAATATTTGATTTTACTTGATTTGTTTAATTAAACAAGGATGCTTTTAAATAGTTTTAGTAGAACTCACATTTAACAGGTCAGTTTAATGAATAATTCCATAACAAATATTGGTCTAAACAATGAACCGTAAAGCAATGAACCGAAGAGAGATGATGAGAGATGGGCTGAGATGACGTGAGGTCTGGCGGACACACACGGATACGGCCTTAATCTGAGGCTAAACATGTGCAGTCACACACACCAGCACAGGTTCAGAGCGGCAGTGTGTGTTAATGTGAAGTCTAGACCTTGAGTAAAGCGAGCGCAGATGAAGACGGAGCCCAGCTGCGAGTCGACTGCAAGAGCGCCGTGAGCTCAGGAGACATCTCATCCAAACTGGGCTTCGGCTGAACACAGAGAGACACACAGCGTTAAAGCACACACACACACACACACACATGCATTATGAGTTCAGATCGCACACGGACAAGAGCATTCTGAGTATTTCAGGAGAGTCAAGGGCATTGTGCAAAGAATTGCATGAAATTAAATTAGTTAGGAATCAAAATGCATGCAGACTCAGAGCCAAGCATGCAAACAGTGGTCGAGCGGATTCATTTGATCAGAGCAGATGTTATGGTTATGATGAGTAGTAAAGTTATTTATGTTTTGCCAGTAGGTGGCGCTGCTAACACACTGTTGCTGAGTGACATCACTCCTACAGAGGTTTGGGTCAGTTCTGCAGGAATAAAACCTCATGTTTCATTAGTCTTGGTCTGGAGATCGGAGCTGATTTAAGAAAGAGTGACTTAAGAAAGAGAAAAATCAAAAAACAAACAAAAAAAAATAGTTAAAGCAGAGATTCTGCAAACATCCACGTAGCATTTTTGTCTTTTTCGAGTAGAGCAAAAGAACAAATATCTGTCGTTGGGATCAAAAACAACCTTGGTTTCCCTTTGAATTTACGTTCATTTTTTAAGTGGATGTTTTATGCACAAAATCACATAATCTTTCATTAATTTCACTTCTCAATTAAAAGTAAATGTTTAGATATTTGTACTGGAAAAGGCATTAATTAATTACAAAAGACTAGATAAGAAAATAATTGTTTCACAGTGAAGTTATTCCAGTGTTGTGGTGATATTTGGCCAGCAGGGGGCGTCATCACCAAACACACTGCGGCAAAACGTTTAATACATTTTTATTTCTACAGACTTGGCCCATAATGAATACATTAAACAACAAACTAAATTAAATGTTTTCATTTGTAAACAGCATTTCTGATTATTAAGATTATAAAACAATATTTAACACACTGACCAAAGTCTGTAGAATATGCATAAATTCCACAGTTATTAAGATGAGTGAAAACACACATTCATGTACAGTGAAGACCTTCAGTGTTTCCCTCATGATCGATGAAGATCACGGATAACAGAGATGCATTGCTGCACACCGATATCAGAAATATTTTCTAAGAGCAATTTGCTAAAGTTCCCATTAACTTATGAAAACGTTATTTCTGAACATTTCTTAAATGTTTTAAATGCATTTTTCTTGGTTAAGTGAACTGTTAAAGAAACATTTAATTGTCTCATTCTTTTAAAATGAAATGTTCTAAAACAAGCAGTTAAATTAAAAAGCTTCCAACTGAAATGTTTAGCAAAAACGTTCCAAGATTGATGCATGTTTTTGTTCTCAGGTTTGGGAACATTATTAAAGATCGGATTACGTTTGTTCATAACTTTGCCAGAGCGTTCTCTGTTAGCTGTGACTCTCTTATGAATGAAACCCACATTTCCAGCAGCAGCCAGAGCGCAAAACACAGATGCAGCCGTTCCTTCAGTCGTGACTAAAAGCAAAGCAGCGGCATTCCCGAAAATAAAGGGAGGAATAAAAGTGGATGAAGGAAACAAGGTTCCTGCTCTAAGAAAGGAGAAATAAAAGAATGCGACAGCAAATTCCAGCCAGAGGGATTTGTGTCAGACGGAAGCCCAAAACAACAACACAAATCAGGAGTGTTTGAGAAGCTCTGGCTTCTGAAATAGTCTGTCAGAGATGTTCACAAGTCTTTCATCGGGAGTCCGAGTCAAGTCTGAAGTCTTTCACTGTAGTCTGGAGTCTTTATTACTAGAGTCTGGAGTCTTTATTACTGAAGTCTGGAGTCTTTATTACTAGAGTCTGGAGTCTTTATTACTAGAGTCTGGAGTCTTTATTACTAGAGTCTGGAGTTTTTATCACTGAAGTCTGGAGTCTTTATCACTGTAGTCTGGAGTCTTTATTACTAGAGTCTGGAGTCTTTATTACTAGAGTCTGTAGTCTTTATTACTAGAGTGTGGAGTCTTTATCACTGAAGTCTGGAGTCTTTATTACTAGAGTGTGGAGTCTTTATCACTGAAGTCTGGAGTCTTTATTACTAGAGTCTGGAGTCTTTATTACTGAGAGTCTGGAGTCTTTATCACTGAAGTCTGGAGTCTTTATTACTGAGAGTCTGGAGTCTTTATTACTAGAGTCTGGAGTCTTTATTACTAGAGTCTGGAGTCTTTATTACTAGAAGTCTGGATTCTTTATCACTGTAGTCTGGAGTCTTTATTACTAGAGTCTGGAGTCTTTATTACTAGAGTCTGGAGTCTTTATTACTAGAGTCTGGAGTCTTTATTACTAGAGTCTGGAGTCTTTATCACTGAAGTCTGGAGTCTTTATTACTAGAGTCTGGAGTCTTTATTACTAGAGTCTGGAGTCTTTATTCACTGAAGTCTGGAGTCTTTATTACTAGAGTCTGGAGTCTTTATTACTAGAGTCTGGAGTCTTTATTACTAGAGTCTGGAGTCTTTATTACTAGAGTCTGGAGTCTTTATTACTAGAGTCTGGAGTCTTTATCACTGAAGTCTGGAGTCTTTATTACTAGAGTCTGGAGTCTTTATTACTAGAGTCTGGAGTCTTTGTCACTGTAGTCTGGAGTTTTTATTACTAGAGTCTGAGTCAAGTCTGAAGTACATAGAGTCGAGTCTCGAGTCAAGTCTGAAGTCATTTCAGGTCGAGTCCAAGTTAAGTCTGAAGTCATAGGTCGAGTCTGAGTCAAGTCTGAAGTCATTTCAGGTCGATCTGAGTCAAGTCTGAAGTCATTTCAGGTTGAGTCTGAGTCAAGTCTGTAAGTCATTTCAGGTCTGTAGTCTGAAGTCATAGGCTCGAGTCCGAGTCAAGTCTGAAGTCATAGGTCGAGTCTGAGTCAAGTCTGAAGTCATAGGTCGAGTCTGAGTCAAGTCTGAAGTCATAGGTCGAGTCCGAGTCAAGTCTGAAGTCATAGGTCGAGTCTGAGTCAAGTCTGAAGTCATTTCAGGTTGAGTCTGAGTCAAGTCTGAAGTCATTTCAGGTTGAGTCCGAGTCAAGTCTGAAGTCATAGGTCGAGTCCGAGTCAAGTCTGAAGTCATTTCAGGTTGAGTCCGAGTCAAGTCTGAAGTCATAGGTCGAGTCTGAGTCAAGTCTGAAGTCATTTCAGGTCGAGTCTGAGTCAAGTCTGAAGTCATTTCAGGTCGAGTCCGAAGTCAAGTCTGAAGTCATTTCAGGTTGAGTCTGAAGTCATAGGTCGAGTCCGAGTCAAGTCTGAAGTCATAGGTCGAGTCTGAGTCAAGTCTGAAATCATAGGTCGAGTCTGAGTCAAGTCTGAAGTCATAGGTCCAGTCCGAGTCAAGTCTGAAGTCATAGGTCGAGTCTGAGTCAAGTCTGAAGTCATTTCAGGTCGAGTCTGAAGTCAAAGGTTGAGTCCGAGTCAACTCTGAAGTCATTTCAGGTCTAGTCCGAGTCAAGTTTGAAGTCTTTTAAAATGCGTTTTGAGTGCCCATCTCTGGTTTGTGTTTGAGAAGCCAGGCCGAGGACGCACATATCGTACCACTCTGGCTGTCGGGGAGGTTTTGGTGGAGATGCGGCAGTGCCGGAGAGATCTGAGCGAAGCTTCTCCGTGATCCTCGGCTTCTCCCGACCTTCCTCACGGTGACGCTCTGAAACTCGGGAATCACCTTGATGAAGGGTTTGGAAGTAGAGTCGGAAAACTGCTCGAAAGCTTCTTGAACTTTGCTGGGTTTGTCTTCCAGAGGATCGCCGGTCCAGACGGTGCTCGTCGCGGCTACGAATCTGTAGCTGGCACTGTGTTTCTTCTCTCGGGACCTTCGGGGGAATTTTGGGTGGTGCTTTAGGAGGAAAGTCTTCGAGAAACTTCTCTTTTGCCATCGTAGAAAACTTTTCTGGTACTTTTGGAGGAATTTTTTCCACTGATTTTTAGAGGAACTTTTTCTGTTTCTGGTACTATTGAAGGAACTTGTTCTTGTACTATCATAGAAACTTTTTCTGGTACTTTTGGAGCCATTTTCTTTAGAGGAGCCTCTTCTGTTTCTGGTACTATTGAAGGAACTTGTTCTTGCACTATCATAGAAACTTTTTCTGGTACTTTTGGAGCCATTTTCTTTGGAGGAACCTTTTCTGTTTCTGGTACTACTGAAGGAACTTGTTCTTGTACTATCATAGAAACCTTTTCCGGTACTTTTGGAGGAACCTCTTCTGTTTCTGGTACAATTAGAGGACCTTGTTCTTGTACTATTATAGAAACCGTTTCCGGTACTTTTGGAGGAACCTCTTCTGTTTCTGGTACAATTAGAGGACCTTGTTCTTGTACTATCATAAAAACCTTTTCTGGTACTTTTGGAGCCATTTTCTTTGGAGCCAACTCAACAGCTTTTTCTTGTACCTTTTCCGGTATCAATTGAGAAACCGTTCCTGGAACTTTATCTGGTTCAAACGGAGGAACCTTGTTTATAATGACCCACCCATCAGACTCCTACATATAACACACAAAGATCATGTTAGCTTGAGTAACAGCAGCAGCGTTAGTCACGCCTGAGACACGATGGACAAACAAACGCACACAAACGTCACGTGTCACAATTCATTATGATCATGAACATCTGGTGAAGAGATCGGAGAGAATCAGATGAATGAATCACTCACCACATCAACCTTCCTGTCGTTCAGATTGTCCTGCATCTCCAGCGATGTTGCCGCCAATTCCTGTATGTCCTCCACCACTTCCTGTGTGTCCACCACCACTTCCGGTTTGACCTCCATCGCCACTTCCTGTTTGACCTCAAGGAAAAGAAACCAAAAGAATTCATAAATGATACACAGAGATCAATAAGCTGTAAGACCAGATCTTTCCAGACAACACAAGACTTTCTTCCTACTATAAGAACCTATAGATTGATAGATAGATTGATAGATAGACTGATAGATAGATACCTTTATGACTGAATAAGTAAATTGATAAATTCTCTGCAAACAAGCCTGATGAAAATAATTCTTCTTAAGTGAAAATAAATGTATAATTCTGAAAGATGTCAAGATATTTCTACAGAAACACATTGATACTGATTGAGAACAGGATTTTCCCATCTCTCCCTCTGCAGATGCTGTTTGGGTTTATGTAAGAAGCACATAATGATTTTCCCTAGTCTGAACTGCTTAGTGCAGATAAACGCTGGATCCATGAAAACACTCCAGCAGATGAACTCGGATTTTACTGCGGCTACAAAAACAAAATCAATAGAGACTTTCTGTTCACGACAAATCGTCTATCACTCTCGTCTAAAGCATCTCCATTCATATCCATGAATATCATCTCTTAACAAACAGCCATAATTACAGCAGTTTTCCACACAAAACACCAGCTGAGTGTTGTGTGTCACTCATTACAAGTTACTTGAGTTACGTAATCAGATAACTTTTTCAAGTAACTAGTAAAGTAACGCATTACTTTTAAAATGTACAAAAATATCTGAGTTACCTTTTCAAATAAGTTTTTCAAAAATAACGTAACACATTACTTTTCTAAAAAAGTAACCAAGTAAAGCAATTAGTTACTTTTAAGTGAGTAATGCAATATTGTAATGCATTACTGTTCTAAAAAGTAACTAAATAACGCAATTAGTTACTTTTAAGGGAGAAACGCAACATTGTAACGCATTACTGTTCTAAAAAGTAACTAAGCAACGCAATTAGTTACTTTTAAGGGAGTAACGCATTATTGTAACGCATTACCGTTCTAAAAAGTAACTAAGTAACGCAATTAGTTACATTTAAGGGAGTAACACAGTATTGTAACACATTACTGTTCTAAAAAGTAACTAAGTAACGCAATTAGTTACATTTAAGGGAGTAACACAGTATTGTAACACATTACTGTTCTAAAAAGTAACTAAGTAACGCAATTAGTTACATTTAAGGGAGTAATGCAATGTTGTAACACATTACTGTTCTAAAAAGTAACTAAGCAACGAAATTAGTTACATTTAAGGGAGTAACGCAATATTGTAACACATTACTGTTCTAAAAAGTAACTAAGCAATGCAATTAGTTACTTTTAAGGGAGTAACGTAATATTGTAACGCATTACTTTTCAAAGTAACTTTCCTCAACACTGCTGATCTCACCTCGTCCGGCACCAGCGGCTCGATCATGGGAGATTCATCCAGACGAGGCGATCGGAGCGGAGACGAGGACATGCGCTTCTCCCACTCGGTCAGGCCCGTCCGATCCGCTCCTCCCTCCAGGAACGTCCTCTTCAGCTCGCTGATGTTCGTCTGATGCTTCACCAGCTCTTCGGGCGTATGCTCGATTTCCTGAAGAAACCCAGAGAGATTCATCAGTATTTCACCTTTAACCATCTAAGGACAAGAGTCTTTAATTCTATTTTCTTATGTTTTGCTTCCCCCATTTAAATAGATACATGTCAGATCTGCCACATGCACTGCAAATACACACACGCATCACTGATGACACACACACGTGTGCTCAACTAAAAGGCTTTAAAGTTAATTTCCAGTAAGTAAAACACACATTAGTGGCAGTAACTGAAGCGTCCAATTAAAGCAGGTCCATGTGATGCTTTACAAACCTCTAACATCAGCGCACTGTGTCTGACAAACACATTCTCTCCTTTAATGCGCCTTATGAAACTGGGCTGAAGGGAAACAGATTCATTCATTCATTACAGCCAACCCATCTAACAGGGAACGTTTGTGAAGATTATGTACGTTAAGATACAATGTTCTTTAATAACATCTATAAAACTTGATCAACATTCTCATAACATTTTCAGAACATGCTGATAATATTGCTTGAATGTTCTCCTAATGCTGACTGAAATGACCTAAGCGCAACATTTTCGGAATTTCCTTATGATGTCATTCTCAAAATGTTACACATAAACGTTCAAAGAATGTTACATTGTGAGAGAATGTGTGACGTAAGAATGTTTACATATCTGTACAGGAGAATCAGCACTTTTTGCAGTGATATACACAATAGATAAATACAATTGAACTAAAATAGTAGAAATAAACTGCAGGAGACGCAATGACTAGTAACCATTGAAGGACACTATGACAAACATATCGCTTTCCTTATTAAATCTGATTTCTGCTTTCATGATTATATGATTGACTTGAAGAATTAAAGTTGTATCATACACTTGGAATATTTATATGAGCAATATCACACTCATAGCCATGAGAAATGCCTTTATATCAAATGAGCTGCAGATTTAATTTTGTGTGAAAAGATTGTTTCATCAATAAAATTTTAAATAAATTTCCCAAATACTCTCTTTCAATAAATCAAGCACTTGTCAAGTACTTCTTCATAAAAATGGCTGTTTTCAAGAGTTTTCCGGAACTTTAATTTCAAAAAGTCAAACTCAAGTACTAACCCTGATATTGAGAATGTCTAGAAAGACTAGATCACCACTGGATCGACCAATCAGAAGACAGAACCACACTTAAAAAAATCTACTGTAGGATTTACTTTGAAACAATTTTCATAAATAATGACAGCAAGAAACATATTGAATTTTCCGCAGTGTATATGTTTTAATATATAGATTGTCAAATCTTACCAGTGTCTTCGCTTCAGATTCGTCCTCCTGATCCAACTGCACAAAAGACACGAAAAACATGTGATATTATGACATAACGAAAACACATCAGAGAAAGAGTCGGTTTGGGAGTCGAACTCATTAACACCACGGACTTAATGTTTCCATCTCTAGAAGAACAATTATGATTATTGGCCATTATCAGATTAAAATTTAATAAGAACATCAACAACCCAGCTGTATCTTAATTAGCAATCTAATTACAGCAATCTTTCATTTCATTCTTGTTTTTCTGCGCCGTTTCATTCTGACATCAGCAATCACATCTGTCATTATTAATATGTGCAGTTCATATTAATCCTGCTAAACAGTTTTTAAGAACGTCCAGGTAAAGTTATGAGCAAACGTTCTTTCAGTGGCGTTAATAGAACGTTTGTTGTAATGTTCTCGCACAAAATTCTTTTAAAATGTAACAACTTGTTTCTGAGAACATTCAATAGTAACATTCCATAATGTTTGAAGAAAGATCCTGTGATTGGACGGGAAATGACGTGAACACACACCTCGGTGGCCGTTAGATCTCCGTCTACAGCGGTGTCTGTGAAGTCCGTCTGTGATCCAGCGAGAGCGTGAACAGAGAGAGAAGCAGAGCCGTTACTAAAGAGAACGAGGTGAAGCCTTTATTCATAATCATCGCTCCATGTCCTCCATCAGTGATCAAACAAGAAACGCCATTAACTGAACGGACACTAACACAGATACTCTCATTCCCCACGTGTTAGGATAGTAATGTAGGGATCAGGTGCATCATGGGAATCTTTTAAACACCAGTGATGGAACATGTGTGATGAGATGCTCTGAAGAAACTCATCTGCATGCAGTCAAAAGTTTGGATCTTTTAAAAGAGTGTCTTCTGCTCATCAAGGCTGTGTTTATTTGACCAAAAATACTGAAAAATGTGAAATATTATTAGAATATAAATCATCAGTTTTCTATGTGAATATACAGTAAAGTGTAATTTATTCCTGTGATCAAAACTGAATTTATCATCATTACTCCAGTCTTCAGTGTCACATGATCTTCCAGAAATCACTCTAATATGAGGATCTGATGATAAGAAACAGTTGTGATTATTATTATCAGTGTTGAAAACAGAATCTGCAAAAGAACAGCGTTTACACTGTAACATGTTTCTCACTTTTGATCAATTTAACGAATCCCTATCCATCCAGTTATAAAATCTTTTGAACACTAGTGTTTATTTGTAGCCTTTCGATCATAAGCATGAGAAACATGGTCTTTGTATGTTTGTTACGAGCTGTTATGGGTTGTTATGAGCAGTTATGATATGGATTAAACACCTGGTTTGTGGTTAAGAGTGAGAGAGAAGAGCAGTGTTTTGTACCCGTGTGTCCTGGCGAGCCGGAGTCGCTGGGCTGGCCAGAGACGGATCCGTGTTCTTCGTGGTTTTAGATCCTCTTCCTCCAACACGACCACACTCTCTACACACACACGCTCTTCCTCACGCGTCTCCTCCGCTTTCTTCTCCGGCGTCACTGTGGTGATGAGGTCACTCACAGCTATGCCTTTAGCGGTGCCGTACAACGCTGTGCCCATCTCTACACACACACACACACACACACACACACAGAGAGGCACAGACAGAGAGACAGAAACACACACAGTCACACGAGAACACACAGTGACGCACACACATACAGAAACCACACAGACATACACAAACAAACAAACAAACACAGAGGTAGGTAGATACAGAAACACACACACAAAGAGAGAGAGAGAGAAGAGATATTCAGTCCTGCATCTGCATTCACTACAACAATAAGAGTGAACACTGACTGCATTATATTACTGATTTAAGACTGCAGAGTTATTTCTTTATCATTATGAATGCCTTCAACACACTCTCAGAAAGAAAGGTTTGTCACAGAAGAAACATGAATCGGCTCCCAGAGAAAGTTTGTAAAAAGAATTAAGGGCTATCAAGTGATTCAAATTTAAATCTAAGGAAATTGCATGATTCATTCATCAAAAAATAATTCACATCAATTTTGTCTTATAACTTATCTCCAAAAGCTCATTTAAAGTCATTGTATGTTAGAAAAGAAAAGCACTGAATATACTTAAAAAAAGTAGATTTAGAAAGAAACACAGATTCAACATAGAATTTGTTACTTTGTAACTTTTAAGGCTGCAATGTGGCATGGAAGTGGTTTAATGCAGCTCAGAGGTGGCGTTAATATGAGGGAAAAATAAATGAAGCACTAAATATGAAGCTTGCGGCAAGTCTTAATGAGTGAGTCATTGAATCATTCATTCAACCAATTCATTCAAAAGGCTGATTCATTCAGGAACAAAGCAAGTGACTGTCTTTATGAATGAGTCACTGAATCAGTGACTCACTCGATTCGTTAAAGTCTTGCAGATTTTATTTTTATTAGTGAAAACAGACAGTATAAACTAAACTAAACTGTTTTATAAAATGAGTATCACATTTGCAATCATGCAGATATGTGGGGAAAGGCACTCTTGCTTGTGTGATGCTGTTCAGCTATATCACTCAATATAAATATAAGACACAAACCCATCTAGCAGCAATTTTGTCCTCTTTTCCTGAATTTAAGTGGCATTTTAAAAGCTTTTAACATATAAAACTTTGCAACGTCCGTTTTTTTTACAGGTGATTGCGATGGATTGAAGAAGCCAGAACATGTGCAAAATCATTACAGCCTCTGAAGCACAAGCCTGCCAGCGCATGCAAACACACACACACACGTGATTACAGGAGATCAAAACACACACACGTGCGCGTGATCACAGGAGATCAGACAAGCAGACGGAGCGTCTTCTGTCTACAGAGCGTCTCGATACAGAGAAGCGCTCTCTACCTGTTGGTCTAGTGCCATTTACATTGACTGTCGCTGTGTTGACTGGTGTACTCCGCTGAGCCTAGGAGATCACACACACACACACACCACACCAGCGTCTGAGCAAGCACAGTATCACAGATCAATGGACAAATATCTGCGCTTTACGTAATAATGTTCTCTATATGTTCACACATAAACTGTATTTATACACATGGAACGTGTTTTTCTGAAATGTTTTGTAACTGTCAGTGCTTTTCGGAATGTTCAGGAAACAGTTTTTTGAACATTTCGGAATGTTCATTTAAAAGTAACGTCGCCATGATGATTGAAGAATGATAAAATGGAATGTTCGTTTGTGGAAATGGATTTTTTTTAGCATTTAACAAACAGCATTTTTAATGTTCAGAGAACATCCAGAAATAATGTTTTAATCTCAGTTTAATGTTTTTTTAAACTTTTTTTTTTTTATCAGCTTGGATTGTGCTTGTGTTTTAAGCATTTTTTAGAAAACAAACTCAATATATTATATTAAGTCATTTTGCTTCTCCAGTAAATGTATGTTGATTTAATAATGTTTAGATGATGTATGTGCTGGAAAACAAGACAGAAACACTAGAGGAAGAAGATTATTATGTAGTTAGCGAGTTTGCTCAAACTGCTAGCTGTCAAATAATAGGAGTATTATAAACTTTCTACCTTTAGTTCAAGCTTAGAAATCAAGCTTTCTACCAGAACACTGGACGACGCACTGACAAAGCTGGAAACTGGCCCGACCCTGGAAAGAGTCGCACGAGTCCGAATTCGGCTCACACTCGGACAGTGTATGACCGCCTTTAATTAGACACGATCATGATGCAGTTTAATGTGATCAATCAGGCGTTTCACCAGAGAACACTCTCTACATTGAACTTAAGTTTGTCTTGGTTTAGAGCATGAATCGTGTGTGTTCGTCTTGAAGTGTGTGTCAGTGCAGAAACTCTCCAATTAAAGCAGGATCTGAGGAGCTGACAGTACAGGGTAATGACACTCGCTTCTGTCTGGACACTCTTCATTAACAGGTGGAGAAACTAAAGCTGTTCAGAGACGATGAGACACACTAATGATGATACTGAGATGTGGAGAGCAAACAGCAGATGACACACACACACACTCCAGAAACACTCGATGATGAGACGATACACGACAGACACACATCAGTCACTTCATATCACAATAACTGAGCGTCACTTTTACTCAATAAACAACTGATGTTATATAAAGTTTTTACTATTACAAATAAAACTTAAAATATCAAATAGAAAGAGATGGATAGGGATGGATAGGGGATGGATGGATGGATGGATGGATGGATAGATAGATAGATGGATAGACAGAGCAAACACACCTCCATCTAGACTGCGAGACATGGTGTAGCGTTTGCTGGTGGAGCGCTCGAAGAACGGTGCAGGTCGGACGATCTGGGAACTGGCCCGGCGGGTCTGAGCTTGAGTTCTGCCGCTGTAGCGAAACTTGGATCCCGAGCGTGAGGAACTTCTTCGGTGGAGTCTCTGGAGAAACCAACCTGTCGAGACCAAGCCAGGATTCAGTTCAGATTCTCCAACAAGCAAACACACACAACAGATACATCTACAGGTCGCCGCTCACCTGAAGAATGTGTGATGCTCCACACACACCTTCCACAGTCTCTTAGCCGCTCTGTGGTTGGGGAGTTTAAAGCCGATTGTGCTCTCAAACTGCTCAAACTGAAGACCAAAACACACACATCGTCAGACCACTTCATCATCACCATAATGACAGGTGTGTGAGTGAGTAAGTGATCGACCATCAGTAAAAGTGCATCCATCCATCCATCATAAAAGTGCATCTGTCCATCATAAAAGTGCATCTATCCATCATAAAAGTGCATCTGTCCATCATAAAAGTGCATCTATCCATCATAAAAGTGCATATCCATGGTAAAAGTGCATCAATCCATCATAAAAGTGCATCTATCATCATAGACAAGTGCATCTATCCATCATAAAAGTGCATCTATCCATAATAAAAGTGCATCTATCATCATAAAAGTGCATCAAAAAGTGCATCAGTCCATCATAAAAGTGCATCTATCATCATAAAAGTGCATCTATCCATCATAAAAGTGCATCTGTCCATCATAAAAGTGCATCTGTCCATCATAAAAGTGCATCTATCATCATAAAAGTGCATCTATCCATCATAAGAGTGCATCTGTCCATCATAGAAGTGCATCTGTCCATCATAAAAGTGCATCTGTCCATTAAAAGTGCATCTATCCATAATAAAAGTGCATCTATCATCATAAAAGTGCATCTATCCATCATAAAAGTGCATCTATCCATAATAAAAGTGCATCTAACATCTATAAAAATGCATCTGTCCATCATAAAAGTGCATCAATCCATCATAAAAGTGCATCTATCATCATAAAAGTGCATCTATCCATCATAAA
Source organism: Hybognathus amarus (assembly GCA_030378365.1). Lineage (NCBI taxonomy): Eukaryota > Metazoa > Chordata > Actinopteri > Cypriniformes > Leuciscidae > Hybognathus > Hybognathus amarus. Next base: position 349,945 of record JAQIUQ010004464.1, read on the forward strand.
AGTGCATCTGTCCATCATAAAAGTGCATCTGTCCATCATGAAAGTGCATCTATCATCATAAAGTGCATCTATCCATCATAAAAGTGCATCTGTCCATCATAAAAGTGCATCTGTCCATCATAAAAGTGCATCTGTCCATCATAAAAGTGCATCTATCATCATAAAAGTGCATCTATCCATCATAAAAGTGCATCTATCCATCATAAAAGTGCATCTATGCATCATAAAAGTGCATCTATCCATCATAAAAGTGCTATCTATCATCATAAAAGTGCATCTATCCATCATAAAAGTGCATCTGTCCATCATAAAAGTGCATCTGTCCATCATAAAAGTGCATCTGTCCATCATAAAAGTGCATCTATCATCATAAAAGTGCATCAATCCATCATAAAAGTGCATCTATCATCATAAAAGTGCATCTATCCATCATAAAAGTGCATCTGTCCATCATAAAAGTGCATCAATCCATCATAAAAGTGCATCTATCATCATAAAAGTGCATCTATCCATCATAAAAGTGCATCTGTCCATCATAAAAGTGCATCTGTCCATCATAAAAGTGCATCTGTCCATCATAAAAGTGCATCTGTCCATCATAAAAGTGCATCTATCATCATAAAAGTGCATCTATCCATCATAAAAGTGCATCTGTCCATCATAAAAGTGCATCTGTCCATCATAAAAGTGCAACTGTCCATCATAAAAGTGCATCTGTCCATCATAAAAGTGCATCTATCCATCATAAAAGTGCATCTATCCATCATAAAAGTGCATCTGTCCATCATAAAAGTGCGTCTATCCATCATAAAAGTGCATCTATCCATAATAAAAGTGCATCTATCATCATAAAAGTGCATCAATCATCATAAAAGTGCATCAATCATCATAAAAGTGCATCAATCATCATAAAAGTGCATCTATCATCATAAAAGTGCATCTGTCCATCATAAAAGTGCATCTGTCCATCATAAAAGTGAATCAATCATCATAAAAGTGCATCTGTCCATCATAAAAGTGCATCAATCATCATAAAAGTGCATCTATCATCATAAAAGTGCATCTGTCCATCATAAAAGTGCATCAATCATCATAAAAGTGCATCTATCCATCATAAAAGTGCATCTATCATCATAAAGTGCATCTGTCCATCATAAAAGTGCATCTATCCATCATAAAAATGCATCTGTCCATCATAAAAGTGCATCTGTCCATCATAAAAGTGCATCTATCCATCATAAAAGTGCATCTATTCACCATAAAAGTGCATCTATCCATCATAAAAGTGCATCTGTCCATCATAAAAGTGCATCTGTCCATCATAAAAGTGCATCTATTCATCATAAAAGTGCATCTGTCCATCATAAAAGTGCATCTATTCATCATAAAAGTGCATCTATCTATCCATCATAAAAGTGCATCTGTCAAGATGCATTTACTAGAAGAGTAAAATGCCATCAGATATTAGGTCTTTTTTTCCTTGGGAATTGATCAAAAGTGAGTTTTTCTAAAGACAAGCAAAATGATCTGCCAATGGAGCCAGAAAACAAATCTTGTTAACGTTACTTTTAGACAATTTAACTTGTTTTATGCAACAAATCACTTCATTTTTATTTATTTCCCCAGAAAACAAGACCTAATATATTATGGCATTTTACTCTTCTAATAAATGCATCTCGATTTTAAGATTTTGTGATATTTGCAAGTCCTGAGTAAGATAAGGCTTCCTGCAGTGTGTGTGGGGTAGAGTGTGTCAGAAGCATGACGGATGACCTCTCACCTCTCCTGGATCGGATCTTGATGTAGAAGTTATTGCGTTTGTAGGAGATCTTGAGGACTTTGGGCCAGGCGAAGCGGTTGATGCGAAGTCTGTCTCACAGATGAGGAGTCCAGACGAACACACGCCCAGCATGATCTCCACCCCCTCAGAATCCTGACACACCATTGGATCAGAGAGGTGTCAATCATCATCACACACTCATGCACAAACCAATGCAAATCGATAAATCTATCTATCTGTCTGTCTGTCTGTCTGTCTGTCTGTCTGTCTGTCTGTCTGTCTGTCTGTCTGTTGTCTATCTATCAGCAGAACGAGACACTCGAGCACATCTAGACCGTCTCCTTTGCTCACTTACTTCCTAAGAAAATACATTTGAATACGTCACATTACACAAGAGATCAAGAGGGATTGTGGGGGAAATGGCACACTGCACATCTCTAGTGGGTTTTGATCACGTCTACTGTAGGAAACCATGATGAAGCTTTCCAACTCTCGCTCAGACGAAAACTGATCCGAGATCATTTAGGTATCGACGGGTCTCAGACGTTTCTCCTAAAACTCTTTAGGAAAGAGACGCAAATCCTCAAAGTTTCAGTCGATCATTTGATGAAAAATAAAGAGTTCATATCGAGATCTCTGACTTTGACTGCCCTGGCCAATCTTCAGACATTATTGAGATTATTTTCTCAAGAGAAAAATAATTTAAATGCATAAATAATAAGTGAGATTGTAATGAGAATATTCATCCAAAAATGATCATTCTGACATCATTTACTTTCAGTATTTTTAAATTTAAAGCAGATATTTTGAGAAATGTTGTTTAGTTCCAGCGTTCTTCAAAACATCAGCATTAAAGTAGGGTTATTATGGTTAACTAAAACATTAAAATGAAGCTAAAACTATCCTCAGGTAACTGTATTAGGGGTAAATGATGACAGAATGGTCTTTTAGCTGATTTGTGTGTGCGGGACCTCAGGCGCCACTGGTGAACGGGTTGAGCTTCGGCTGTGACGGATGAGCGTGAGAAAGGAGCAGGTTCTCAACAAACACACATGGAGAATCTGAAGGGAACACAGTCTTTGCTTAGACAATGATTCGGCTCATGGTCATGCACAAAGACACACACACACACAGAGACACACACATATACACCAATGCAGCTTACCTCTCCTTTAGCCGGAGAAAAGCAGTGAAAGAATTCGTCCTATCAACTTAGATCATCCCGTAAGAGGGGAAGAGAGAAGAGCGTCTGATCTAACCGGACGTCAGCTGTCTGTCTGATAATAATCACTATATGAGGTGATGGATGATATGAAGCATCATCTGGGTAAGAATATCGGCAGAAGAGCTTCAGGACCGCAAATTGAACCTCAATATTAAAAACACATGCGTATCTAAACAGCTTCAACGAGGAAATCAACATATGAGCTGATCAACCACTGTAAACTGATGCTGAAACTGTTAATGTATCATCTAATCTGGGAGATTTTACATGAAAGTTCAAACTTTTCCAATAATTGTAATGAAATATGGGTCATACTATATGATAAGGTTGCACCTGTTAACATTAGTTAATTAACATGAACCAACAACACTTTTAATCTCAGTTCATGTTAATTTTAAAGTTTATTATATAAATATTACTGCTGGGCACCAGTTAATCATGATTAATTGCATCCACAATGAAGGTTTCAGTGTATAATTATTTTATATAAATACACACATATGCATATGTATTTAAGAAATATTTGCATGCATATACTGCATGTTTGTATACATAATTTATATTATATAAATACAAATATTTGATATATATATTTTTATGTGTGTGCATTAAAAAAAAATAAATACAGCACTACTTACTATATAATATTATAACTATATATATATAAACTACTGAAGGTTTCAAAGAAAACGACCGACTCGAAGATTCTGCCAATATTCAGAATAAATTCATAAGCGTTTATAGTTGATCCTCAACTCTCGTCATCATGACCCGAACGACTCGGCCCGAATCAGAGTCACACTGAACATCTGACAGATCAACGACAATGACAACGATAAACACTGAACACAAAACACTCAATCGTTCAGTCTGAAAGGGAGTCAGTGTGTGTGTGTGTGTTGATGCATTTACATGTGAAATCAAATGTGACTCTATCAATCATGACGACTCGTTCATGCAGTGTGTGTGTAGTGTGTGTGTGTGTGTGCGTGCATGCATGAATGCGTGAGTGTGTTTATGTGTGTGTGTGTGTGTCACGTGTACCTTTGCATGATGAAGGTTCGAGCTCCATACATGGACAGTTTCTTTACATTCTCCAGAAAGTGCATCTCGGCTTCGGCCGGCGTCATTCCTCTGAGACACACAAACACAGTCACACTGCATCATGGGAAACGTGTGCACTGCAAACATACATCAGCACAATTACGCTTTGAAGTCATTCGTTTAACTTCCTCACCTGAACCGACTCTAAGACTATTGGGCATCAGGATTTGAACTTATTAACACTTTGCAGTCAAACGTGTTTCTGCAGAATACTGATCGACTCTGTCACTGAACGGAACTAAATCAACATAGAAACTGACAGTTTTTTAATTAAAATTATTGAACATTAAGGAAACATTCCAAATGTATCATTCTTAAATCATTATGTGAACTTTTAAAAGAGTAATGTTCAGAAAAAAACTTCATGAATGATGTATAAATGATGTTTTGAGAACGTAATTAAAGAGCAGATAATGTTACTGTAACACATGTTCATAACAGAGAGAAGGTGCGCATGTTTTACTCTTGATCCGTTATACTAAACATCTCGGACTTTGTTCTGTCAAGCGCGATCGGCACACACAGTTACTTCCGCTTTCAGATCATAGTTTATCTTCTATTCTATTATCTATCTTAACCCTCAGGTGCTCTTCATTTTGGAGTCACACTTGTTATCTCCCAGGTCAAAAGTGACCGGACACCTAAAAATGAAACTTTCTCCATCCCAGTAAAACCAATGCAATTTATTTCTGTTCTATAATATTTATTCTTTTTAATTTGGTATTTTGAGACAATTTAATTTAATTTATTAATATTTATGCAAAATGTATGTTTTATTTTTGCCATGGAAAAATATATATTTTTTTCTATATATATATATATTTTTTTTTTCCAAAAAAATATTAATGCAGTATTTTAGTTTAATATAGAGTCTAGGCCTTCAGAAAAAAAAAATTTTTGAAGAAAATTAGCACCATCTGGTTACAGTATAGAGAAAAAGCGTAGAATCATGGTGTAACCACTAGATGGCATGTACAGCTCTCTATGGAGAAGCATGTGAATTCCCCAGCTGTTTATGAACACTTTTTTTGTTGTTGTTGTTGGTGGATTTGAATATATAGTTGAAACAATCTCAAAAACGATTTCTTATAAAAAAAAATTGACAAAAAAATTGACTTTTTTTTACAATTTCCCATTAATTTCTAATGGGGGTCATTTTTGACCAAAGACCACAAGTGTGACTATTTTTTTAAGACCACTTAGCATGCTCAGATCATGACCTCAATTTTTTTGTGTGTTCACATACACAATGTCATAAAAGTCACCAGTTTTGTAACATTGCCAATGAAGCTGTGATTTTTAAAATTTCCAAACAGAAAATTTTTCTGTCGGAAATGACCGAAGAGCACCTGAGGGTTAAAGATAAAGTACTGTGTAAGATTAAACTGGAAAGGGTCACAGATGTCCTAATGTTAGTTTCACTGCTTCGATTCTCCTCATTTGTCAGTCGCTTAATAAATAAATGTAAATTGGGACGGAGGACGGGATTCACTTGTAGTTCTTGTGCAGGTCCATGATCTTCTCCTCCATCTCTTTGGTCTGATGAGGCGTGAAGCGAAACTCGCTGACGTACTCGTAGCCGCAACTCGTCCGGGTCGTGGTCGCCCAGCTCCGACTGGACCGTGTACGAGCCCAGAACCGTGTGTGTGGCGAACGAGCACGGCAAGCGGCCCGAGATGATGTCGTCCCTCAGCTGCAGACACAGGTAATACCTGACCGACACACGCACACACACTGGCTTTAGCTGTTATTTTCTAATATTAAATTATGAAATATTATTACAATTTAATATACGTAATATATTTGAAAATGTAATTTATTCCTGTGATGTTCAGCATCATTACTCAGAATGTTCAGAAATCACTCTAATATGAGGATCTGATGATCAAGAAACATTTATGATTATTATTAGTGTTGAACTGCTGTTTAATTTTTTTTTTAGGATTCTTTGATGAATAGAAAGATCAAAAGAACAGCGTTTATTTTAAATAGATTTTTTTGCTAAATTAAAAATGTATTTACTGTCACTTTTGATCAATTTAATTAAACCTTGATGAATAACAGTATTAATTTATTTTATTTCTCCCCCAAAACATTTAATAACCCCCAAACTTTTGAACGTTAGTGTTTAATATTTCATGAGCTTTCTATTTCAGATAAACACTGTTCTTTTGAACCTTCCACTCATCAAATTATCCTGAAATAAATATGTACACGACTAAAATAATAATCATAAATGTTTCTCGAGCACCAGATCCTCATATTAGAGTGATTTCTGAAGGGTCATGTGACTGAAGACTGGAGTAATGATGCTGAACATCACAGGAATAAATTACACTTTACTGTATATTCACATAGAAAACAGATGATTTACACTAGAATAATAATTTCACAATTTTACTGTATTTTTAATCAAACAAACACAGCCTTGGTGAGCAGAAGAGTCTTCTTTTAAAAACCGTACCTATCCCAAACTTGCTGACTGGTGTGAGTGTGTGTGTGTGTGTGTGTGTGTGTGTGTGTGTGTGTGTGTGTGTGTGTGTGTGTGTGTGTGTGTGTGTGTGTGTGTGTGTGTGAATGAGTCGGACCTGGTGATGTCTTCGGAGAGCAGCGCGGTTCAGGAGGATAAAACTTCACGTTGAATGAGAAGTTCCAGGCGACCCCTGAGGAAGAAAACGCAGAGGTCAAGCGCAGCTCACGAGCACAGGACAGGTGTGTGTCCCAAGACGGTCTCACCTCGGATCTGCTTCTTCATGTCTTTGGAAGGATCCAGCCAGTTCTGAAACGAATCGTTCAGATGAATCAAGACTCACTGAATCATTGTTCAAAGCTTCACTGCATCTGTGTGAATCTGTTACCTTTTGATTCTCCACATCACGGAAAGTGATTCCGAAGTAATCTTTCTCCAGGAGATTGAGATGTTCACAGACTTTATCGAACAGAACCTGACCTTTATCACGCTTCTGTAGACAGAGAGATAACATTAAACACAATAAAGGGGCGGGGCCTGGTTGAGTTAGTTAGTAGTGTCGTGAAACCAAGCGTTAACCTTCCCGTCTCTCTCTTTAATCCAGCACTGAGTGAGTTAACCTGCAGTTCCTCCACTGGACACTAGAGGCGCTGAGACTCACTCCCATAGACCCGCATGTTAAAATGCCAAACTTTACAGCAGAAATAAACATGTTTACAGTCTGGTGTTAACACTGACTCCGTCGTTTAGGTTTATATCGCTAATGTTTCTCTTCATGACGACTGTGAGGCGGGTCATTTTTTTATAACTCAGCCGTTGAAATTATATTAAGCCTTAAAGTTCTGCATAATTAAGGGCGTGGCCACTTGAGTGACAGGTGGATTTCCGCTGATGTCACTGCTAGCCGTTTGTCTGCTGTGTGTTAGCGTCACGTCACCTTGTCGTACACTAATATTACATTCCATCTGTGTGTTCTCGTCTCTAATAAGCTCATCACGAGACACACTCGAGTGCAGTGATGATGCAACCATTAAGACACATAAGAAACAAGATTCACACAAACCATAAGAAAGAGAGAGAGAGAGAGACGGGATTGATAAAGGGCCGCCGATGATGAAAGTACTTCAGTCTTTATCCTCACAATCCTCTTGATTCAGTCTATAATGATGATGTTGCTGATGTTGAGTCTTGTGTGCGCACATCTCCGTTAATCAGGTTAATAAGGTAAAAAAAACAGGATTTAGAAGCTTCTACAAGCCAAAAGAACAAGAAAAAAAGATGCCAGAGATGCTTCTGTCCACTCACACTTCACCCATTCATGTGTCATAGTAGAATAAGGACAAATGTTTTTGTTTCTGAAATGTTGCTTTAAAAATGCAAATTGGATGATCTAATTAAATATGCACTCATTTGCATACATTTCCAGGACAGAAATATGAGCATTGTTTGATTTTTTTCAAGGTTTTTAAGGTTTACAGAGATGATTTAAAAAATGTTTTTATCACTTAATAAATCAGAAAACATCCAACAGACTAAACAAATACATTTTTACCATAAAGCTGCAGAATATAGATATTAGTGAATGAGTGTGTCCCACCTCCACCATGCAGGTGTGTGTGTGTGTGTGAGTCTCACCTCCACCACGCAGGTGTAGTCGGAGCCGTCGAGCAGTGAGATCTTGCACTGCATGCTCTTGGGTTTCTTGATCACTTTCACAGGAGATCGGGTGAGTTTGCTGGAGGAGGACCAGTGGGAGGAGCCGTCGTCCTCGGCCAGCTGCTGATTGGCTTTCCCCTGTGGGACTCCGCCCACCTCACGCTCCCCGGCCTGACGTCACAGAGAAACACACTCAATCAGACACTGACACCTGTGTGTGTACATTGCTTTGAGCTTATATTTGTGTGTATTCAGGGTTCGGGCCACGCCCCCTATATTATGAGGAATTGACAATCTTTGTGATTCAAAACTTTAAATAAACATACAAAAGGATTTTTTATTAAAAATGAAAAAATAAAGAATATTTTCTGGGTTATAGGATAGAAAATGTTATTAGCTCAGTAAAACCATTATGCATTTGGAATGACTTCATAATGATAGGAATGTGTGTGAGAGAGAGATAGAGAGTGTGTTTCATAATATCAAACCTTTTTTATTTTAAAAATGATTATATCTGAAAATATAGCGGCAAATGTTTAGCAAAACTCAAAACATCAGAAGATGTACCTGTTGTTTCCTGACAGGTGTGCTGTGAGCGTCGGCCGGGGGAAGCTGGTTGTCGAGGGGCGGGGCCAAAGGGGGCGGAGCCACACTGGCCTCCTGCTGCTCTGCTTTACTCTCCGTTTCTGTCGTCATTTCAGATCAAACTGTGATCAGAGCGAGACACACACACATGAACACCTGCGACGGACACTAGATCACAGCAACCTTAGCCCAGCATGACCTTTGACCTCAGAGTCAAGCTCTGATGTTTTAAGGTGAACTTTACTTTGAGTGAATATTAATGTGATTCTGCTCAGAGATGAGATTTAACATTGATCATCCATTTCCCACTGATTCCTGTTCATGTGATCATGACGAATGATGCACAGGATCATGAATATTAATGTTTGTCTTTCCTCTGTAGGACAGCGTTTAACATCTGGATCTGATCTGGATCAAAGGCATTATGGGAACGGCATTAAGATGCAGATGAAAACTGTTTTATGGCTCAACAAATGGAAGTGTTTATCATGCAAACAGACAGAGAACTCTTTCGCTCTTCGTCGATAAAACAGTGCAAACAGGAAGCAGTCGAGATGCGTTTCCTGTCCTTCATTAGAATGAGTCTTTCATTTCTGTAGAGGAGGACAAATATAGATTCTGCCACTGTGGGACTCGAGTGTGTGTGAGATCAGAGATCTTCCTGCGTGATCTGAATAAAGAATCAGTGTGTAACTCCTGGAACAGGACGATGCTCGTCACACACTCGACTGCTGTAGTCAGATGCTGGACAATATCTTCTGAAGTGAGCGTGAGGTGTTTAACTGAGCTGGGGTGTAAGGGTGGTTGTCAGGGTGTTGCTATGCAGTTATCATAGTCTGTTTTATTTCTGGTGTACTCCTGAAGTGGTTGCTAAGGGTGTTGCTATGCAGTTATCATAGTCTGTTTTATTTCTGGTGTACTCCTAAGTGGTTGGCTAGGGTGTTGCTATGCAGTTAATATAGTCTGTTTTATTTCTGGTGTACTCCTAAGTGGTTGCTAGGGTGTTGCTATGCAGTTATCATAGTCTGTTTATTTCTGGTGTACTCCTAAGTGGTTGCTAGGGTGTTGCTATGCAACTAAAATTGCTTTATTTTTGGTGTTTATAGGTGGAGGCCATGGTGTTGCTATTCAGCTGCTAAAGCGTTTGGAGAGGTTGCTAGGGTGTTGTTTATGCAGTTGCTAGAGCATGAGTGGTTTTATAGTTGCTTGTGTGTTGCTATGCAGTTGTGGTTTTTAGTGTGTTCCTCTGTGGTTGCCAGGGTGTTGCTATGCCATTTCAAAAGTGATCTGAGCAGTTTTAGTGTAGGGTATCATTTTATTGTGTTGCTATGCAGTTGCTAAGGTGTTCTGAATGGTTTCCAGGGTGATTTTTGTGCTTCTAGGGAGTTTCTATGCAGTTGTTTCGGTGATCTGAGTGTGTTTAGTGTGTTGCTGAATGTTGAAGATCTTACAGATTTGGAGTTTAAATTTCAACTCTAGTCTGTCAGCTGGTAAATTGAACTACACAATTAGATAATACCAGTTTAGCTCAACCAGTGACCAAGCAAATGCGAATGTTGTTCAGTGTGTGTGTAAAAAGAGCATTACAGAAAACACACTTCAGCAGAACATCATCAGCTCACAGTGGAGGAATCATTATTGGTCACACACATGTTGCTGTCGTCACTGTATGAAGAATATTTGGGTCTCAGTTTACTTTATTTTGCTCTCCTCACTTACAGAAATGATCTATAGTGTCCACACTAGTGAAACAATATCAAAAATGATATCTGGTGTCTCAATAAATTTGGGTGTGACTATATAATCTTTCTATCATATTTAGGGAACCTTCCTCTAACACATCAACATAACACGACAAAGACTGCATTAAAAAATGCAATATTTCATATTTAATAGTATTATTACCATGAAAACATATCATAGAAAACCATGGTACATGTAAAGCATAATAATGGATGGATAAAGCATCAGATTATAGTTATTATTACCCTCAGATTCCCCACTGAATCTCCACAATGGTTTGTTGTGGTTTCTGGTCTGAGGATCTGGTTTGGCTTTAGTCTGTGAGTCCTTGAGATGTGTCTTTGTCTCTCTGCAAAGGACACGCCGGAGGCTCTCAGCCAATCAGATGCTCCGATACAGCCATGTGTCTTTAGAAGCTCACCACGCTTCCACACACAGACGTCACCTAAACCCTCCGCTCCTCTGTGTGATCTAGAACACGCCGGCGACTCATAAACCCAGCACTGACAGCGCAGTGAAATCCCCTCATGCATTATTCATGAGTCCGGTATTCATATCTATAATTACTCCTGACGTTCATTAATGTGTTCTGATAGACAATCAGTGCTGGCGGATCAAAACACAAACACCTCAGTGATCTGATCAGAACTAATAACAATAGTTCAACCGCACATCATCTGCTTATTGAGATTTGTTTGAATCACACAAAGACAAAATCATAGCTTTCAGAGATGAAGTGAGTAATTAATAAATCAATCTTACATCATTATTCTAATCACATTTCCATTACTGTAAAGCCCAAAGACATTATTTATAAAGTAATACAAGTATTAAAAAATAAATAAATATGAAAAAATATCTATCCATTTTGGCAGTATTTGTTGTACTGCCTTTAATTCATGTATTACAAATATATTGTATTACAGTAACAAGAACATAATTAAAATCACCTTTAATAATGACAATTAGAAAATGTTAAGACAAAACATCTAGATGAATCACAGTATGTGGTTGCTAGGGTGTTCTAAGTGATTTTAGTTTGTTGTTAGGGTTTTCCTACGCAGTTACTAAGGTGTTTGAGTAATTTTTGTGTGTTCCTAGATGCTTCTAAGGGTGTTGCTATGCACTGCAGTTGCTATAACGTTCGGAGTGATTTTAGTGCGTTAATAGTGGGTTGCTAGAGTGTTGCTAAGCTGTTGCTAAGGTGCTCTGATCAGTTTTAGTGTGTTCCTAGTTGGTTGCTAGGGTGTTGCTATCCAGTTGCTAAAATGTTCTGAGTAATTTTTGTGTTCCAATGTGATTGCTAGGGTGTCCTGGGTGGTTTTAGTGTGTTACTAGGTAGTTGAATAAACAATGTAAATCAGCATTGAGAAAAATTATATTTATAAATGTACAATTATAAGTACATAAAATGTATATATGCATTAAAGTAATGAGAAGGAGTATTGTAATGAATATAATGTCAAAATGCTAAATAAATAAATAATGGAATTAAAATAGGATACTATTTTTTTCTGATGAAAACTAACCTTTTGATTTTGGGATGAAAGCGTTAGGGTTATTTTGGGATGAAATACATCAAATAATTTGCCCTAAGGTATCATGTCCTTTTGCTCTCAGAGATGTTCCTGAACACAGAACTGTCCGAACAAGAGCGACAAGAACCAGAACAATCCCTGAATCTAGGCCGAGATGAGTTACAGTCAGAAATAGAAGCTGTTCTTCCGTCTGATCTCACGAGACGTCTGCTAAACGAAGGACACACAAGCATTTGTACGGCTGTCACTGTACAAGTTTGTCAGACTGAAATCAAATGATCACACACACACTTCATAAAGTCACACTGCAGGAACAATGAACATCAAATCGACAAAGCGGACCATCAGATTCTGTGCATGTTAAAACAAAAACAACCAAATATTATCATTACGAGCATGAGCTGTAATCAATGCCAACACACTCTTTATGTCTGCTTAACTGAATATATCAGGCGTCAGCAGCCACCTTCAGTGAGTTTGATGACAACAATACACATAAATCCACTGTAAATGAGTTATGATGTCGGTTATGACTAATAATGTCCTTTTGATTATTAATAATAAGAGATATTGCACAGGCTGTCAATGCTGTGCTTAATACCATTATTTACACCCTGCATTTCTGCATACAAATAAATAATTCATGAACATAAAACATGAATACTAATCATCAATTCTCTTCCCAAAAAATCCTAAAGGAATGCAAGTGGAATTTCTATCATCAATATTTTCTGATCGTGTTTGTGATGTTATGACATCAGAATTCCCTCAGGATTTTGGAAAATAAAGATCAGTCATGTCAGTGTATTTCTCACCTCGCACACACACACACACACACACATGTAAACTCTGCGGGCTTCATAGCGTCATCACAAACGCGAGTGACGTCACGCCGGCATTTCGCGTGCACGCGCAGGCCACACCCACCGCATTGCAGAACCACAAAAATGAAACCGGTACCAGAGAAGTTCATAAACTCGCATCATGTGACCACGAAACCCGCAGATGCACAACGAAATATGAGTGCATCACATTCAATCATATAGACGAGAGCGCGCGCGAGGCATTCAATCACAGGCACGCGCTTGTGTGTCATGATGACTGTCAAATTCACACGCATATAAAACTATTTCTTTGAGTTCTTCTTAATGATTAAGGACACACACACACACACTCACACATACATGGTGAAGATGTGGTGTTACTCTCATTGCTCACACATAAACGCGCGACACACACACACACACGAGACTGAAGGATGAACGGGTGTTTACCGGCTCGGATGATGATGCTGCTGCTTCCCGGTGCGCGAGGCGACAGACTGACTGCACACACACACACACACACACTCCCGACTGCGCATCACACACTCACACAGCTTTACTCAGGCACTAGATGCTGATACTCCTGGAGTAAATGCGTGTAAACTCACCCGTGTCGTGATGCTCCGGTCACTAGTGTCGGTCTGGTGTGTGTGTGTGTGTGTGTGTCGGTCGAGTTCAGAGCTGTGCAGAACACACAGGGTTAAACCAGTGTGCTGACTCATCACTAATATATATAGCTCACTCACTGTATTTATCACACACGCACACACACACGCACGGAAATACACGAACATAAAAAATACATTATAAATAAAAAATGATACATTATAAATAAAAATTAATGACATTGCTACAATAACATGTTCGAGTGATATCTTTAGGACATAGCCGACTAGACATTAAAAATCATCCAATATGGCAAATATCAAAAGCTGCATCTGAAATCACATACGGTGAAAAACAGTGTGTGACGAAACACAAGTAATAATGACAACATGGCGAATGTATCGCGTCCGGATTACATTCATACACACATTTACACTACAGAACATACGATTGCACTTTATTTTAAGGTGTCTGTGTTACAGAGTAATTATATATTTAAGCACTGAGTAATATTAATTTACTACATGTACTTACGGTACTATAGGGTTAGGGTTTGGATGAGGGTTAGCATGTAATTATTATGGTAACTACATGTAACATATGCAACAGACACTGTAAAATTAACATACTCTGCCAAAGCCAAACTCGACTGAAATGGAATTTGCACTAGTATTTTCTTTCCTATTGTTCCATATCGGGTGAAACGTTCTGAACAAGAACACATGTGGGCGGGGCTTGATTGTGAGGAATTGATTGGATGGTTGTGGTTTACTATTGGTGGATCTCATGTGAGTGACAGGTTATAGCCCCGCCCTCGTCATCAGGGAAAGACATTCTGGTTCAAGATTACCAGCCACTAAACACGAGGTAATTCAGCTTGAAACATGTGTCATGTGACCATGTGTCACTTTAAACACACGGGTTTATCACAAGCTGTGAGTTCTGCCATCTGCATCCGTCTGTGATCCTCAGAAGAGCGTTAACACACACACACACACACACACATCAGACTCTCCCTGCTGCTCCTTTAATGCTCGGGGGTCTGCTGTGCATGTAGATGAGTCCTGCCTTCCCATCATGCATCTGCACAAGGACACACACAGCATCAGTTTAGCAGAAGTGCATCACAGACGGCGAGTTCAGGCCAGCTGTCAATCACACGTCAAACGTCACTCTGATTGGCTGCTGTTGAGATTTGGCTTCACTAATGCGTCTTCATTAGGGGTGTAACAGTATATCGTGTCACAATACATCACAATACAAAAATGCAACAATATTTATCATGACGTGACATGAGGGAATCGTTACAGCCGTAATCTTCATACTCTGACAATCTTCTGAAAACCAGAGAGACAGTGTGTGTGTGTGTGTGTGCATGTGTAAACTAATTTGCTGCTCGGCTGGTTTGTGGATGTCAAGCGGGTCGATCGGTCTGTAAGTCGGGAGCGTCTCACAAACACACTGACACACACCAGCTCTGTGAAGGAGAAGAGGAATGCAGAGATCTGACGTCTCAAACACAAGCTCTATATGTTCAATCTTCTTTACTAACGGTCACTGAGATTCCGTTTGATGATGATGATGATGATGATGACGCAGAAATTACACACAAACATCAGGCAGAGCAGAAAAGAAGAGCACTAGAATAGAGTAAATGAAAAACAAAAGCTCTTTCAGGGCTTGGACAGGGGCTTGGGCCAGTCCAATCACCTAGCAACACCCTAGGAACCACCTAGCAACCACTCTGAACACCCTAGCGACTATCTAGAAACCACTCACAACCCCAAAGCAATGAGCCAGAACTCCATAGCAACACCCTGGCAACCACCCATAAACAGTTCAGAACACCCTAGGGACCACAAAGAACACCATAGCAACACCCTGGCAACCACCCAGAACACCATAGCAACACTCTGGCAACCATCTAGAAACCAGTAAGAACACCCAAGCAACCATCTAGAAACCACTCAGAACACCCTAGCAATGAGCCAGACCTTGATAGCAACACCCTGGTAACCACCCAGAACACCATAGCAACACCCTGGCAACCATCTAGAAACCATTAAGAACACCCAAGCAACCATCTAGAAACCACTCAGAACACCCTAGCAATGAGCCAGACCTTGATAGCAACACCCTGGCAACCACCTAGAACAACATAGCAACACCCTGGCAACCACCCAGAACACCATAGCAACAACCTGGCAACCACCTAGAAACAATTCAGAACAAGGTGGCAAGTTATTTTCTAAAGCACATTTCATACACTATGGTAATTCAAAGTTCTTTACACAGAAAGGAATAAAAATGATCACAAAATAAAAGCAGGAAAAATTTAAACAGTTATTATAGGTTTTAAAACAGATATAAAGATGATACAGCTATAAAATAAATTTGATAAGTAAACATATTCACATACTGTAGATAAACTTCTCATCTGGCAAATCACCGGCGTCTCATTATTATCAGCTCCCAGTTTCCCCATGTTGCTTGTACTGTGTTTGTGGTGTTCTGTAGAACACCCTAGCAATGAGCCAGAACTCCATAGCAATGCCCTGGCAACCACCCAGAACAGCAACACCCTAGCAACCACCCAGAGGACTCCAGCAGTGCAGTGGTTAGTGCCACTGCACTGCTGCTCGTCTGTGACGAGTTCAACTCCTGTCAATCACTCCAAACTAAGGAACACGTCAATAAAAACCCAAAAGGAGATGTTTTGAAGAATGTTTTGAGGACAAACATCTTTGGACCCCATTGACTGCCAATGTCTAGAGACATTTCTCAAAATATTTTCTTTTGTGTTCGGAAGAATGAAAAGCAAACACCCTTGAATCAACACGAGTAAATGATGACAGAATGATTTTTTAAGCTTAAAAACACACAAAATAGTCTAATTATTATTTATAGTCAAATTTGTGTATCGTTTATAAAATAATGTTGAGAGGTAAACATACTACAGTTTAACATGGCAGATCAGTGTCAAATAATCACTAACTTTACTTACTATTTCAGTAGTTCCAATTCAAAAAGATTACACCTCATATTACACATATTGTGCTGAATAATTTAAATTATTAAAGTCCCCCATAGTAATTATATCCCCAAAACTCATCTTTGATCACCAAAATGACATTTCTGTCATCATGTCTCAAAATATCTTGAATGTAACTCGACACCCTTGCCTCATTGAGTATGCACGGTCTATGAATAAGCAAATGAGCCCCGCCTCCACTCACTCACTCAGCTCACCACTGGTTGGCGATCACACGTTTGATCTGATTGGTTACAAGGTGGTTTGTGACGTCAGAAACACCAGCGATTTCAAAGCGTGTTTTTGAGACTGTCTTTGGTTCACTGCAGTTTTAAGGAGGAAATACTCAGCAATGCTGTCCACTTATCAACTTACACATGTGTGTGTTAAAGCGGATTAAACACACCACATACACACAAAAACAACATTAAACGCTGGATTCTCTCCACAGCTAAAGCTGCTTATAAACATAGAGGAACTGCTTCCATTATAAGAGTATTACAGAGCATGACAGTCATGTTTGTTGTTTGTTTGTTTGTTGTTTGTTTGTTTGTTTGTTTGTTGTTTAGCCGAATGGTCTTTCACCTAACCTTGTGTTGAATACTGTGTGTAACCCCATCAGGTCAGAATGATTAACAGGAGTAAACAGACTTGTGTCTCAGATGATACAGAGATCTTAGCGCTGCGTTGGACCTGGAGCATCAGGAGGACGACACACACACACACACACACTCTGAACACACCAGATGAGAGCCTGAGCTCAGATGCACATCGTCTACAGGGAACACCAGAGGTCAGATCACAAAAACTGATGGATATAAACGTGTGCAGCTGCACTGCAAGAGTGTGTGTGTGTGTTTCACGCAGTAATGGCTGTCACACAGAGAATTATTTTACACAGAACAACCCACACACTTCTCTATCTCACGGTTTATTTCTGTCCCCTACAGTCAGTGTTATCAACCCGTGAGATTCTCACAGCGATTCGGCCTCACACTGACCCAAACACTCCAGCAGATCAACCACACACACACACACACACACACAGCTCTGTCTGTAATCCAGTCCTCACGACTAAACCTCTGAACACCAGCAATCACAGATACACACATACAGAACAGTGTATATAAACAAATATATATACTAAAATAAATAAAAAATTATACATTTATAAATATAAACTATAATATATATTAGAAAACAAAACTCTCTCTCTCTCTCTCTCTTCTCTTATATATATATATATATATATATATATATACACACACACACACACAAACATACACACATTACTAAGCCTAAAACTAATAGAAAAAAAACTCAAATGAAAAAGAAGGCAGAAAATATAACAATAAAACCTAACTCAAAATATTGCTAATATTACAATAACATATTAATGATACTAAAACAACATTTCTGGGAAGGTCAGGAAGTTTCATCAATTCCAGCTTTAGTCATAAATCCAAAAAGATTAAGAATTAATTTGGAAAAGTAGAAAGCTTTGCATTTCTTTTGCAAACAAACAATATGAAAAAAAAAACCACAGATGTGCAATAAGAGCTGATTATATATAGATATATGCATGTTTATGACATCCCTCCTCCAGCTTTTCATCATACTGAAATCTCCAGAAGATGATTCACACACACAAACACACACGAGTCTCACGTCATGTGGAAACACGCCGAACATCACAATCATCCAATCACACACTTCACCGCAGATATTCAGAAGCTCACAGATCATATGAACACATTCATGTGTGTGTGTGTGTGTGAGCTCCTGACGAGAGATGTTCAGTAAAGCTAGAGTAGAACCAGCGGATCGATCTCAGAGCTGGAGGAGGATGCTCAGACTCTTCTATAATTTATGCAATAACTGCATCCATAAGGTCCATTCATCGGCATAATGGAGGTCTGTCCTGAAGAGCAGACTCGCAGTTATCACACATGATCAATACTGATTATAATGCTCAGGTTCTGCCGCCGGTGCTGCAAGTCTTCAGTGCAAACCAACAGACCGAGAGACACACTCACACACTTCTCTGGTTAATCTCTCTGCGCTCTACAACTGGAGCGATGTGGGTTTAATCCAGAGATCAGCAGATAATCTCAGTCCGAGAGGTTAAAACCAGGACAGCCCAGATGTTTCAATCGCTGGTTATTCCCAGCGGACCGGGACGTTCTCCAGAACGCTAACACAACCTTCCTGCAAACTTAGCTGGTCTTTAATAATATTCAATGTGTGCGGAATGATACAAAGTAACGTTCTATTAATGTTTGAAGAATGATACAAAGTAACGTTCTATTAATGTTTGAAGAATGATACAAAGTAGCGTTCTATTAATGTTTGAAGAATGATACAAAGTAACGTTCTATTAATGTTTGAAGAATGATACAAAGTAACGTTCTATTAATGTTTGAGGAATGATACAAAGTAACGTTCTATTAATGTTTGAGGAATGATACAAAGTAATGTTCTATTAATGTTTGAAGAATGATACAAAGTAACGTTCTATTAATGTTTGAAGAATGATACAAAGTAACGTTCTATTAATGTTTGCGGAATGATAAAAAGTAACGTTCTACTAATATTTGTAGAAAGATACATAATAACTTTCCATTACTAATGCTTGTATGGTTAGTTATGTGCTGGTGAGCCAAAGACAATTTTTCACCCTAGACAATAAAGACATACAATATAATATAATAAAAGTACTGTTCTCATAACGTTGCAGAATGATAACAGCACTTCCCCATGTTTTCTCTAGTTCACATAACCAAAAAAAAAACTTAACAGGAACGTTCTTTGAAAATATATTTGAATATTTAACTGGGTTCCTTGAAAAGCTTTGATTTTCTGAAGCGATCTATTAGAGTTATGATCTATATTTGGCAGCAAACACAAGCAGGGATGATGATCTTTTGACTTTAAGGCAGAATAAAACACATGAACTCACCGTTCAGACACATCCAGGCCGAGTCCACATCACAGTCCGGGGTCAGGCGACAGAGAAGAGAGAGATATGACAGCAAATGATTTATCGACATAATACACACAATAGAATCAGACTCGGCTCGGTTCTGGACTGTTGATGCGCGTTCTGGAGACGCGCGGGACCATCTGTGGTGTCGAGCGCGCGCACCACATTCCTGTCTGCATGGAATCTGTCATTCAATATTCTCATGGATTCAGTTACAGATATAAATAACCATAAACACACGCGTTCAGCAGAACACACAGAGAAACGGGCTCTCGCGAAGATTAAATAGAGTATAAAACAGCAAGTAAAGACACTAATGTGAATGAATACGTTCATTAATGAAGCTCTTCAGCAGTGTGTGTGTGTGTGTGTGTGTGTGTGTTCAGCAGAACTAACTAAATCCCTCAGTAACGAGAAACAGCCGCAACGCGCATCATAAACACAAACATCAGACACACACCAATGTGTTCCTATAATCACAACAGAAAGAGAGAAACACTCTTACCTTTTATTTGATGACTTTTACTCCTTCAACTTTTCCCGATGCAATAATCCAGTATTTGTGCAGATGAAGATCAAATGGAGATGAAGATGAAGAGGAGCTTCGGTGCTGAGAGAAAGATGTTCGGCAGCAGACACACTGACCACACCCACTTATGCTAATGAGCCCCGCCACATCGCATCCTGATTGGCTCGCACTGCTGTCAGTCAGATTACTAACAACATCTGCTCTATCAGAAAACAATGCGAAAGTATTTTTGTTAAATTTAACAGATTTCTGAGTGAGTAATTCCAAAAACTACATCTTTTACAGTATAGGAATAATTATTAATTACAAATAAAAACATAAAATCTGTTTTTGAGTTTGAGTTTTCAAATGATACAGAGATATTTCAGTTTTTCTACTTCAAAATGTCATGTTTAATTTAATGTCACTTAATATTTTTTTGTAATTATATGTGATAGTTTCTACACGAGTTGTTTGTTTTGTCATGGTATGATGTAAGTGTTTCGTCGGGCACCGACGGTCTCGAGCCCTTCAGACGTGCACAGATGCGCGCCGCCGCTTTTCACATGTATAATTCCCTTTGAGTGAGTGGATGATGAGTTTATTAACATCACGCTTTCCAAACGAGCTCCAGCGAACACACACACACACACACACACACACACACACACACACACCCATCCTGGGAGAAATAAAGACATGTGGAGCAATACAAGATCAATGTTCTCAGACAGCAACTTCTGGAACATGTGGATAACACGCACGCGTACCGCAATATGGGCCGAAACCATGTTAGGCTACTGTCTGGGTTATTATCATTTTAGATGCTATTATGGTTTTTATTCATATTTTGAACCAATTTTTATTATTTTCTATTTTAATTTTAAACGTTTTGTTATGGTTTTGTCATTTTTAATAGTTGTTTTGTTTATGTCTATTTAGCTTTTATACAAAATAATTATACACCGCACAAATACTATGTAAACACAAACTTTTATTTTGGATGCGATTAGTCGTTATATGTGAACAGCTTGTAAAATAAATAAATAAATAAATAAATAAATAATTTCCTAGGTTGTGGAAGCCTGTTGATTGATTTTTATGTGAACTGAAGTATTCGGGACTGTTTTGCCGGGAAAATCAATGAATGTGACGGTTCCTGTTTCGAAAGCCTCTCTTCCATTCAGTGCGCATGAAATGATTGCAGAAAGAGCAATTCTGCACGATAATATCAGTCATCGGTCATCCAAAGAAAATTGACTCATTCAAACCATATCCAATATTTAAGTACGCGAATCAAGCTATCATAAATTAAGCCATAATGACCTCATCTGTGACATGATGCTGCTTCCAAAATGCTGCTCTCTCATTTTTGTTGTGTGTTTATTCTGTTAGGATCTTGAATCACGTTCAGTCTATTACGTCCAAAGACTGTAAAACAAAATTAAGTCACGTGTGCACGAGCACGAGCAACCAATTAATGCTGCAGTTCACTTAACGGCCACCAGCGTCGCTAATAACAAGGTTTTCTCGATTCTACATCCATGTAAAGCTTTATCTATAATATTAATCTATATATAACCCTTCTATAATAACCTATCTATAATAACCCTTCTCCAGATGTTTAAAAAAGATACTAAAGCTGCTGAACGCTGATGCGTTTTTGGCTCAAATGCTCAATGTACAGACACAACACCTCACACTGCTTTACTCTCCCTTCAGGGGGGATTACACAGGTTTAACTGTGGAAGAACAGTCAGCATCTGAGCAAACCAGTCATCCTGAAACCTCATTAATCTGCCAAATAACCCAGAACCCTTTCCAGAGGATTGCTGAGTAATTCTACTGAAATTAATTCATCAGAGCTCATTTGCAGGCCGTCCATTTTGGGAATTGTAGCTGGTAAACATGCGGCTCCTCTGGGCAGTGTTGTTTTACAGAACTCAGACTGGATTATAGTAGCTCAGCTGGAAGGGAAAAACAGACACAAACGCTTCATGTCTGATAAATGATCCATTCCGGACTTAAAAGCATTACGACTGATCAGTCAGGGCATTTTATGCAACTCAAATCAATTGTAATTGGTTTTATAAAGCATGTGATCCTATTTTTCAGCACAAATCAATACAGAAATGCAGAACTGTAGAAAATCACTTGCTTTAAAAAGTAGAACAACGACGCCCTCTTGCGGTCAGAGACAGAGCACAGCAGCGTCACATCAAAAATAAAAAAACACTATATTTGAATTCAAAGCACAAGTGAACGTGAAGCATCTCCCGATTGTTGCACAATATCGCATCTAATTTTGTCTATGCAGTAGGCCAAATGTTATGTTACTCAATTCATTAATGTTTTTACGCTTCTCTAAGTGTGCAGTTTTTGGAGGATTTATTATATATTTTAAATTTATATAAATAAATGAATCAAAAACAATTATTCAAAAACAATTATTTAAAAAAAAATTAACCCAAATTTCAAAATTTAATTTATGGTGATAACTTGACATGGTTTGGATAATTTGACATGGTTTAGTGTAAAATTGTTGCCCATCTTTTGGGAAGTGCCGTTTTAATAGATGGCTATAGAGCTCCACTATATGCTTGCTATTTGACTGACTAGAAGATATCTTTTCACAAGTTTTAGTTGGATTAATATCTAAAATATTATTAATATTATGAAATTATAAATAATAATAAACAATTATAATAATAATAATGAATTTGTGCCAAATTTAGCCTTTTTTGTTAATCATTTAACGCTCCTGAAAATAATAAATCGTACAGATTAAATATTTGCGTTTTTCACTTCCAAAGGGGCTGTATCTCGGGCTGCCGAAGGCCCACACGGCTGGGGGTCTCGGTTCGTTCTCCACTCGATAAAAATTTGGCGTCGAAACGTTGATTTTTCGCCGAGATATTTGCGATTTTCTCCCAAGCTCCTGCGCCAATTCAGAGCGCGGCCGACGGTTTTCGGCTAATATTTCCGCGAATACTCCACCAAAAATGACGAAACGGATATGGTTTTGTTCAGTTCGGCGAAACGGTTCCGAGGAGCCCAGTCTCCAACGAGTACGTTGAGTTTTCGCCAGATATTTGCGTTTTTCGCTTCCAATGGGACTTTGGGGGCCTGTATCTGGGGCCCCCGGGAGCCCAGGAGGATGGGGGTGGACTCATTCGAAAGGTCTCGGTCCGTTCTCCACTCGATAAAAATTTGGCGTCGAAACGTTGATTTTTTGCCGAAGATATTTGCGGTTTTCTCGAGCTCGTGGCGCCATTTCAGAGCGCGGCCGGCGGTTTTCGGCTAATATCTCCGCGAATACTCCACCAAAAATGACGAAACGGATATGGTTTTGTTCAGTTCGGCGAAACGGTTCCAAGGAGCCCAGTCTCCGACGGGTACGTTGAGTTTTCGCCAAGATATTTGCGTTTTTCGCTTCTAAAGGGACTTTGGGGGCCTGTCTCTTGGGCCCCCGGGGGCCCAGGAGGATGGGGGTGGACTCATTCGAAAGGTCTCGGTCCGTTCTCCACTCGATAAAAATTTGGCGTCGAGACGTTGATTTTCGCCGAGATATTTGCAATTTTCTCCCAGCTCGTGACGCCATTTCAGAGCGTGGCCAACGGTTTTGGCTGATATCTCCCGAAAACTCTCACCAAAAATGACGAAACGGATATGGTTTTGTTCAGTTCGTTCAGTTCTCCACTCGAATAAAAATTTGGCAAATTGGTTTAGATTGAAAACCTTAAATAAAATACTTTGTTTATCTGCTGCTATATTCATTGCCATAAAAAAAATTCAAGAGATTATTTATTTAGTGGAGTGAATCTCGCATTGAAAATTATAAACAAATTACAAGCATAAATAAATTCAAAAGAAGAAAAATACAATTGAAATAAGTAGTGCATGATGTTGTTTTAGAAAAATCCAACTCATCAGGTACGGAAATTGAATTATCGAATGTAAAATAAGTCTTTACTGAGGTACAGCCTCTCCCTACTCTTACAAAACGACAAACAACCAGCTTGAAAAACACATGTTGTATGAAGACTGTTTAAAACACCCCTCCTAATCCCCACATAATTTGCAAGACTATGTCTACAATAGTGTGTGTAATTTATTTCATACCGTCAGCAGAACCGATAACATCTGAGCTTATCGATACTGCGGTCTTCCTTAATTTGGCCCCGGGCCCGTTTAATGTTTAATACCGGGTTTCGGAACCTATCCCTATGTATGGGTGAGTTCATATGGATGAAGGCCTGTTGTGTTCGGGCTCTTGATTTGTGATAGTGGCAGCTATTGTGAAACTCACCTTCCGTGTGGATGGCGTCAAGATCTTGTTCTAAAGAATCACAGGTCACATGATTGATATCTCATCTGATAACAAGAGCATATAACTTTAAAAAACTCTAATGATATCTTTACCCCCTGATAATGTATTGCAGATATATATACAAACATTTTAAAGGCTAAGAGTATGAGCCATGATGAGTAAACTGAACAGATATCTGTGAAAAATAACTAGGCTACCTGAAGTTGTTGAGCCCCTGAATTCAGCATTTGAAAGTGAAAAGAATTTCAGTATTTATCAGTAAAAAAAAATCCCATAAAATACCTTTGAGTTGGACAGAATGGTGTCTGTCTCATTGGCCAACATAATTGAAAACACACCTAGAGAAAAAAATAAATAAATAAATAAAATATATATATACAAATGACCATTATCCTGTTATAATAATAGTTAAATGAATTATTATAACTATGACCAAGGTATTTAAATACATTTTGAATTGTTATTTTGTAATAAGTTAATAAATACAAATCAAACTTACGTCTCCAATCTCATTGGCGTAGAAGTTGTCATGTTGTGACGAATCTGCATTTTAGCGGCTAACAACCCAGTGTTTGTTCTTTTGACAGTAAAAGAGGGGTTTAAAGCAGAGTGAGTAATGGCTCACTCATTTATTTACTTTATAAGAGTATACTTTGAAACATTTAAATTAATAATTTTTATAGTGCCATTTCAACGTGTTTATTGCAAAGTTTAGCGCGGCGAAACAGACTTTCATATTCCTTTGTGTCTTTCATAACTGACAGTGAAAACTTCCCTAGAGATCAGAATCATATGAATATATTATTAGGCTACGCAACACTCATGAAGATTAAATATCAGATCAGTGTTTGTCTGTCTGGCTCTAGTCTGACAAACCGTCTTGAGAATCAATTATGCTGAAACACTCATTAGTATGCATGAATAAATGAGTCTGTAGGCCTAAGTCTGAAACCGTCTCACAATGAATATTGTCTTTATGAGAGCATATAGGCCTATTATGATCTGGATCAGAATGTTAATATAACGTTCTTTACAATGTTATCTGGACTAATGTTCTCAAAACCTACATTTATATTGTTCATGGAACTTTTTCCTGAAACGTTTAAATTCGTCTAATGTTTTTAAAAATAGTTTGGGATTGTTCATAGAATATTCAAAAGTAACATTCTCATAATGTTTGAATAATGATGGAAATTGATTGTTTCATTACATAAAAACCGTTTTAAAGAATTTTTAAAAATGTTTGGTTTGAACATTCCCGCCATTGACGGAATGTTCCGGCAACCCTTGTTTACACAGTTATACGGTAGGTGGCGCTGTTACGCAGAAGAAGCAGCTGAAACAAGTTTATACTCATTTAGTCTTTGACAAAAACGCTATTTTCCCAGCTTTTTGTTCAAAATGCTGTTTTTTATTAAAGTGTTGAAAAAAAAATAAAGTTAGAATAAAACGTTTACAACAAAAAAAGAGTATTCTGAGGGCATGAAAGTTTTGTGAAAATGATGAAAAAAAACTGGCTGGTGATTAAATAAAAACTGGCAGGGAAAGAGTTAATGGGAACATTAGAAATACATTGAAACATTTGCAGCTGCACATTCTCAGTTATAAATGAAATTTGGGAAACTGTTTAGCTGAATGCGAGCCAGAGTGCATGCTGGGAGATTGAGGGTGTGTTTTGGCAGAGTTACATAAACAACTGTTGACTGTTACATAAGGCAATTCAGATGTTTGAGAGCTATTTAAAACCATCTTTTACTGGGATTGAGGCGCTTAACCCTTTGCTGAACATGTCTGTGTTTGCTGCAAATGAACCGGCTACAAAAACCATTATCTTACTGGTTTACCAAGAAAATTCTGCTGGTTCTGCTAAAAAAGGGATTCTGCTTAAAGGGATTTCTGAAGGATCATGTGACCCTGAAGACTGGAGTAATGATGGTGGAAATCACAGTAATAAATTACACTTAGGCTAACTATATAGCCACATAGAATAACATTTCAATATTTCATTTTCACGCTATTTGTGATTAAATAAATGCAGCTTGGTGAGCAGAAGAGACTTAAAAAGTTGTGTTATATATATTACAGGGTTCACATAGAAACACTGCTCAAGAAACACCTTCAGAACAGCATAGCAACACCCTGACAACCACACAACACTCTACATGTGAAAACAGGGCTTAGTTTCTTCAGTAAATCTTATGTTTATGTGAAACTGACCTAATTATTCTCACTCTAATGGCATCAGACTCCTATCACAGCTCTGAACAGAACAATACTTCACCTAAAGCAAGAGCCAGACAGTCTGAGGATAACAGAGGAAAGCGCTGCATAAATCACACAGCAGCACACGAGGCCGTGAGCCAAACTGCAGCATTATTGATCCGAGGAAATACAACATACAGATCCGAGAGGAGAGAGAGAGAGAGAGAGAGAGAGAGAGAGAGAGAGAGAGAGAGAGACGAGAGAGAGAGAGAGAGAGAGAGAGAGAGAGAGAGAGAGAGAGAGAGAGAGAGAGAGAGAGAGAGAGAGAGAGAGAGAGAGACTGAAGGGTGTATCTGAAAAAGCTCTGGAGGTCACAACGTGCTGACTAAAATGGGTTACACAATTAAAGCAGACTTTCAGAAGTATTTAACTTTAAGCACTGACTCAGGATATTCCCAGCTAACAAATCAAAGAACGTTTTGCTAATGTTCCCATTGAGGCATGAATACATTATTTCGGAATGTTCTCTAAATGTACAAAACCTCCAGTGTTTTAAATGATTAAAGTCCCCCTGTGGAGAGAATCCAGCGTTTAATGTTGATATGTGTGTATGTGGTGTTTGTTTTAATATGCTTTAACACACACACACTCACGTGTAAGTTGATAAGTCGACAGCATTGCTGAGTATTTCCTCCTTAAAACTGCAGTGAACCAAAGACAAAAACACGCTTTGAAATCGCTGGTGTTTCTTGACGTCACAAACGACCTTGTAACCAATCTCTGATCTCGAGTGTGTGGATCTCTGGGCGAGTGTGGAGGCGGGGCTCATTTGCATATTCATAGAACCGCGCATACTAAATGAAGCAAGGGTGTCGAGTCACATTCAAGATATTTTTAGGGAAAACCCTTAAATGTCATTTTGGGGGTTTAAAGATGAGTTTTAAGGGATATTGGAACATTTAAGGAACACTATTTATATTGAGTGATTTGAAACAAGCAGTAACATTTAAAAATGTTAGGTGAAAATCAAACTAAAAAGTTTCAGGAAAAAAAATCCATGAATAATGTTTTTTGAGAACATTTTTAAAGACCAGATGATGTTGAATGAATGTCCTATTGACGTTTCTGGAAGAAAGTTTGTTCATAACGATCATAAGTTCTGATGTTTGAGACAAATAACATAACATCAGCTAGAAGATCTTATTCATATTTTAATAATCTTTTGAAAAGTTGATTTGTGTCATTCAGGGTGTCAACGGCACTTCAGATTCTAGACCAAATAAACATCCCAGAATCCGTCAAATCCATTAATAATACTTACTGATGTTTATTCTGTGGTTTTCCCTCCAAAAGGATGTCACTTCCTGCAGGATGATGTCACATCATTTTTACAAAGGACAGACAGGATGGAAAGTTATATTGAGACAAAGGGAGAACTTTTAAAGAAAACATGCTTAAATTTAGAGTTCAATAAGAAAATCACTGTTTTTTTTTCACATTAGTGCAGAACCTGAGATTGGAAACCCAGTCAAACCAGAGGAGAGAAACGATCTCACGTTCACCTCACTGGGATTAAAGACAAGTATATGCTCTAATCTTTGTAAATTGTGAGTTTAATATTTTGTTCAGTGTATTCAGACATGTATGAAGCACAGGGGGAATCACTCCTGAATACAGCTTCTGCTCCTCTGGTTTCTTCACTGGCCGTCTGGTGCGAATAATGACCTGCTTACAGGACAATGACACTCATCATACATATTTCATATCTGTAAACGAAATGATTTCACTGACACCATATCAGAAACACACACCATGGAGAGATACTGGAGTATCAAACACACTCTTACAAATAAAGCTCGACATCAATTTCACAAAAGGTCTTTATAGTGGAAAAAGGTTCTTTAGATTTTTGTTGCTGAGAAAAATAATAATTATTTTAGAAACTGATCAACACTGAAGCTTCATTTTTAGGAGTGAGTTTAACTAGACAGAGTCGGACACAGTACTAGCAGTTTGAGATGGTGCTTGCTATTGTTTTCAGTTGCATTCAATATGTTTATTAATTAGCAGAATCTGATTGTTCTATTAAAGGCAAATGTAGACAAAATGACTGAATTAACTAGGGAAGCTTTAGTAGAGTTTAAAGTTATATTTAAACACCTTAACAAAGACAAACTCCCACACAAGCGTCTGTTCATTAACACCGCAAGCTGTTCATGGATCAAACTGCGTTCCGTTCAATTCACAGTTGGAATTTTCATGGAATAGAACAACACTTGAGGATCCAATCAATTCTGGGATGAAATAGAACAACACTTGAGGTTCCAATCGAAACAGAACAACACTTAAAGTTCCAATTGAAATAGAACACTTGAGGTTCCAATCAAAACACTTGAAGTTCCAAATCGGAAATGGAACAAAACTTGAAGATCCAATCAAAACAGAACAACACTTGAGGTTCTAATCGAAATAGAACAGAGTTCCAATTGAAATAGAACAACACTTGAAGTTCAGATCGAAATAGAACACAACGTACCAATCGAAATAGAACACTTGAGATTCCAATCAAAACACTTGAAGTTCCTAATCGAAATAGAACACAACGTTCCAATTGAAAACAGAACAACACTTGAAGTTCCAATCAAAACACTTGAAGTTCCTAATCGAAAATGGAACAAAACTTAAAACAGAACAACACAAAGTTCCAATAGAAATAGAACAACACTTTAAATTCCAATCGAAATAGAACAACACTTGAGGTTCCAATCAAAATAGAACAACACTTGAAGTTCCAATCAAAACACTTGAAGTTCCAAATCGAAATGGAACAAAACTTGAAGATCCAATCGAAACAGAGCAACACTTGAGGTTCCAATCGAAATAGAACACAAAGTTCCAACTGAAATAGAACAACACTTGAAGTTCAGATCGAAATAGAACAACACTTGAAGTTCCAATAGAAATAGAACACAACGTTCCAATTGAAAATAGAACAACACTTGAAGTTCCAATCGAAATAAAACATCTCAAGTCAAGTTCCAATCCAAACTGGTAATAGTAATAGTATGTGCACTGATTGTTAGTCAGTGCATGTTCAACTGACCTGTTTCAGATCACAAATTCAGATACCAAATTAGATTAAAACCATCGGTTTTAACTCTAAACTATTGTTTCCACACAAGTTACTTGATTTTCTTTTCTTTCAAACATCTGGTTTTGGATGAAACGCAGCATTGCTTCCCTTGGGCCGCTTATAGAGACACTGATGATTAATCTTTCTTTAACTGACCCCAAAACTCTAACGTCTCATGATATCTTAAATATACTGTAATGGATATTACATTTCAGACAGTACTGAACTACATAAACCACTGTGCTTGCTAACTAAGGTCTGGATTTAACTCATGGTTCGTTTGAGTTCATTTAAGTAAAAAAAAACTGAGAGCATACAAGTGTAAGTCAACATCTCAAAAATGCAAACATAAATATTTCCCACACAAGCAGGGAACATTTCAAATGAGATATTGCTATCAAGTCAATTTCTAAAAATAATCAGTAATTTGGTGGTTAAAAAAGTGCAAGTAGACGACAGTATAAAACATGCTGCTCAGACAGCCAAACTTCACCGATAAACGAAACATCCACGAATATTCTACTACTGGAAGTATAAAGGAAATTTTTTTATCTAGTGGAGCATAGCTGTGCTATCATGCTGAAAGTCTGAGACTTACTTCCCATCTGGTTTTTGCTTGTAGTTCCTTGAGGAAACAGTATTAAACACTGACCTTTGGGTCTAACAAATTAACAACATTTCAGGCAAGGTTTGCTCTCTTTTGAATACCATCACTGCTCGTAATGTCACGGAAATTACTTTTAAGGTGCGGTAGCATTTAGCGTTGTTAAGCGAATTTGGACAACTGGAAATCCAGCCATTTCAATAGTAATCCACGCAAGGGCAAAATATTTCGCAATCGATCTAACCATCAGAAATCTTGCTTGGTTTAAAGGAGTTTTTTGTGTGAGCTTTTCTTCATAAATCGCTACAATAGTTATGGAGGATGAAGCTTTTTTGCCAAGCAGATTTTGCTGAAATTACTGTCTGAAGACCAAATGGACAGAGTAGATTTGTAACGTAACTAGAATTTAACTGTAGACATTTGTGGCCTATGTGATGGTCCTAAACTTTACCAATGTCGAAATCCATGTGGAGAAATTTCGAAATCGAGTCAATTCTTCAATTATTGAAATGGATATTGACTGGATTTCGCTTGTGAAAATTTGTTGAAATTACTTTCCGAGGACCATCAAATGGACAGAGTAGCATTTTAAATACGTTTTACCTGTAGAAATATAATTAGCCTTTATGAAAGTTGCACTTTTGCCTTTGAGATGGTCCTCGACTCAATCAATGTGAAATCCAAGTGGGGAAATTCCCAATCCCGTCAATTACCATTGAAATGACTGGATTTCGCTTGTTAAAATTCTTTAAACAAATTTCCCCAATGTGCCGTACCTTTAGCTTCCTCTTAACCAAGAGTCTCAAGAGCGAATCCCCGAGTTAAATTTCTACACTGTCCATTTCCACATCCTCTAAAGTAGTGTCTGATTGAGAAACCATTATGAGTTTTTGTTTCTTTGAGTATTGTCTGACCATGCCCGCTCTCCTCTTGGTCCGTCTGATTGTGGTCCTTTTCCAAAATCTTAACAGAACTCCCATGACTAAACATGGCATTGTCCGTGGACTCGAAGGACTCGCCGCCAAGACCCTCGAGTTTGGTGTAGCCCCCACCACCGAGACCCTCCAGCCGAGGGCAACTGAGACGCCTCGATCGCACCTGCCGGTCTGTAGGAACACAAGATATATCCAGATCAATAGACCTGGAGTAGTCCGATAAAGCGCTTAAAGACAGGTGAGATCCTGTGGTTTTGCGGCCCGGAGAACACGGTGGAAGCAACTGAACCTGCGATCCCTGCAAAGAAACTTGAGGAGCTCCTTGCAAACTTCCAATACTCCTATAAACCTCCACCGAGTCCTGCGCAAGCTCTGGGTGACTTTGAGCCGGTTCCACTTTGGCCTTTGTGATGGTCCTAGACGCAACCAGATCCTCCAAACGTCTACAAATGGCCTCGGCATCCAAAACTCTCTCTTGGCTTCTCCCGTTTTATCCGAACCCCTTCTTTCGGACGCTCCTCGGTTGTTGAGCTTCATCATTGGCAGGGTGAACGCATTGACTGAAGTTGATACGATTGTTCTGGTTTCCCATTGTTTGAGCTCAGGTGGGATTCGTTTCTGATCCTGATAGATACTGTAGACTGTGTCCGTAAAGCTCTGTTTGTCCAAAGAAGAAACTCGTGGGATTGTGGTCGACAGACGTCGGGATGAGACCGTGCTACTCGCGTCGTGTCGACCGGGAGCCAGGAGAAGGCCAGGAGACTTTATTCGGGGATTTGTTCTCTTTCGATTGGCAGTAGTTCATGAAACCGTTCAGCGGCCCGGACTCCTTGCTCCGCAAACTATGAATGTCAATCACCGTTGAGTAGATGTCTCTTAGATTAATGATTTTGGTCTTTTTGTCTCTGTTTTCGTGAAGTACTGCATTCGCACAAATGAATAGGAAGATCCCGATGCCCATGATTAAAGGTCCGAACACCTTCAGCTTGTCGGAATACAAATATCTCTTAAAAAACGTAGCAAATGCTCCAAGCTTAGCCGAATGCACCTCCGCGTCCCATTGGATCCATTATAGCTCCTGAAGACTTTATCTAGTAGATCCCATCTGACGGTCGCATTGACTAACTCTCGGCTCTCGTACGTCCTCTGAGCGCTCGATATGTTCATCAATCCCAGATACGGCGGATTGGGTTTGGGCCAGTATCCCATCACAGCCATTGCGACGCCAACCAGTAGCACCAGAATCCCAATGGCAGCGACCAGTCCAGATATGGAACACAGCTTGAGCTTTCCTTTAACCACAACCACTTCGTTCTTCCTCTTTTTCTTTGCTTTCCTCTTGCGCTTGTTTTCTGCGCGGTTTTCGCGCGGAGGGAGTCCTGTCGCGGGCAGATATTCGCAGAAGACCCCAGTGGCAATCATGATGGCGCTCAATTAATCATCCTGGAAAATATGGGAAGAACATAAGAACATTAGTGTGGGCTGGAAAAGCCACGAGAGACTAGATACAAACTCACTAAATCTATCATATAGCATGTGCAATTACAACAAGTTTCTGAAAGAAGTCTCTTTTGCTCAAGTCTGCAGTATTTGATCAAAATACAGTAAGACATTGAAATATTATTCTAGTGTAAATCATCTGTTTTCTATGTAAATATATAGTAAAGGGTAATTTATTCCTGTGATTTTCAGCATCATTACTCCAGTCTTCAGTGTCACATGATCCTTCAGAAATCACTGTAATATGAGGATCTGATGCTCAAGAAAGTATGGAAACAGTTCATATGTTTGTGGAAACTGTGATACATTCAATTGTTCAGGATTCTTTGATGAATTAAAAAAGCAATCATTTGATATGATCTTTTGTAACATTATAAATGTCTTTACTGTCACTTTTGATCAATTTGTTTTCAACATTAATAATGTTTCTTGAGCATCAGATCCTCATATTAGAGTGATTTCTGAAGGATCATGTGACACTGAAGACTGGAGTAATGATGCGGAACATCACAGGAATAAATTACACTTTACTATATATTCACATAAAAAACAGCTATATTAAATAGTAATAATATTTCACAATTTTCTATTATTTTTAATCAAAGAAATACAGCCTTGATGAGCAGAACAGATTTATTTTTGTTCATCACCCTTTTTCAATGAATGTCACACACCAGCATTTGCCGTGCTCCTATTGGTTCTTCATTAGATGGACGTCCCAGAAGCTCATTTATCCTGATGAAAGCTCAGTCAAATCTGGAAGGCTGAACACGAGAGAGTTTGAACACAAAGCAGGCGCGGCGAAGCTTCGTCTCGGGCGAGTGTTCGTCGGGATCTCCGGCACGCGGAGTGGGAGCGAAGCGCTGGATCCTGCGAACACCATAAGGATAGTGTGGGTTAATGCAGCACAAACACACACAGCGATCACTCACACATGACTAAAAGAAGAACAGAAGCCGTGTGAGACGAGAGACAGATGATATGATTCACTTCAGACTCCAAACAGAAAGATGAAAAGCATCTGTTTTTTCTGTTTGGTGTTGATTTGACATAAAAGCTGATTCTGTCACGAACTGTGGGATTGAGAGTGAGCGACAGGCTAACAGGTTCAAGCATCTTGTTGCATGTGTGATTACAGTTGAGAATATGAGTCCTAGGGGTGGAACAGTATATCGTGTCACAATATATTCGCAATGCAACAATGTGTATCGTGGATAGTTCACCTAAAAATAAAGTTTTAGTGTCAGTACAACATTAAACTTCTATATAATCTTGAATATAATGTATAATAATCCAATGGGGGAATATTTGTTGGTCCTAATTATGATAAAAGTGTCCAACATTATTATAAATATATCTAGTCAGTGACAGAGATCATCATATTCATCTACAATAATCTGTGTTTTCAGCTTCAGAATCATGAATATTGTTATTCTGGTGTCTCTATTGTCCTGTGCGTCCAAGATATTCATTTACAAACACACAATGTAATACTGAATTTAGCCTTTTAATCAACATTGGATTTTTTGTTAAGCTTGTATCATATTTTGAGTATCGCGAAAATATCGTATCGTGATTTCAGTGTCGTGATATGCATTGCATCGTGACATGACGGTTTCGTCACACCCGTAACGAGTCCACAAAAAACCATTCCAGTCCAGACAATAGATTCAATTAAATCAAATAAAAATTAACATTTATGAAAGCTTTACATTCATATGGGATCAAATAAATATGTGTTTATTATTTGTTTATTATAATTATTAATAAAGTGACTACCAGTAAAACTTATTCTTTCACTGTGAGCTGATCATGTTTTGCTGAAGTGTGTTTTCTGTGATTGCTAATGCTCTTTTTACACACACACTGACAACATTCGCATTGCTTGGTCACTGGTTGAGCTAAACTGGTATTATCTAATTGTGTAGTTCAATTTAACAGCTGACAGATATTCAACATAATTCATGTGTCCAACAGAAGGACGGACAAAACCAGTCAAATATCATATTTCCTGTCATATTTTATTACCATTTTCTAAACTATAGCGAATAAACTGTGATAATGTGAGATGTTGAATGATTCTATAGTTCGACTGTATAACAGAAAAAAAGGCGAGAGCAACTTTACTTCCATGGCGACTGTCATTCTAAATAAACTTTCAAAGATGAATTACTTCAGTATTTCTCAAGGATCTCACAGCCTCATTAAAGTGTGTAGAAACTGTCCATCGGTATATATAACACACTGTATGTTTATTTCATATTCTTAATCAAAACAAGACTTTGCACTTGCCTTCGTGAACCCATTCACATTTCTGCAGAATAATTTATGGCACCAATTAAATCTTTATATTGTCTTCCAGAGGAAAATTTTAGTTTCCAGGGTTCATTAGTCCTGAATCATCAGGGGAGAAAAGAGTAGAAAAGTGAATTAGTTTCTTTCTCCAAACTCACAGTGTGTCCATTTCTCTTTGCCACTTCCCGCTTATTAAAGTCTCTCAACACATTAGATAGACATTGATTTAACATGAATCAGCAGATACGACACAATGACCCTCCGAGGCTTCATAAACCCGACGAGAGTAAACATGAAGCATGTAATTACATGTTCTCGTCAGTCATGAATCTCTCAGCCAGTAAACAGAATAACAGAGTTGACTTTCATACAGCTACGATTCTAGAAAACTCGCGATTTAACTCGCTAACATCGGGTGAATGATGGTGCACTTTTATCTCCCTCAGCTTTTGGCATCTGATGTCCCACTAGATCCACAACACGGTCAGGAGGAATATTCACTTTCCCTCCTGTCATCACCAAACACATCAGTAATAAGGGTTTATGGACCTGTACTAAATGTAATACTTAAAGTTTATGGCTGATAAATCTGTGGAAATGCGCTCGTCTTTAAATCGAGACAAATTAACTTGTACAGTATAGCACATTTCACAACATACACAGTTTCAAGGCAGCTTCATAGAAAATTCGGATGTTTATGTTTATAATATCTTAATATCTTCATGCCTTATAGTTGCATTTAGCAGATTAGAGCTGTGCGACAATATGTTTGCATTTTAAGATATATACACAATCAAATGAGATTTTATAATTGCTTTACACAAGTCTACTGTATGTATGCAGATAATGTTGGATATACTTATAGTAACTGTATACACAACTTTATAAACAGAACTGTCCAACTATAGTAATAACTTTGCTATACACTCACCAATGCAATTGTCTAATCAACCAATCACATGGCAGTTGCTTCAATGCATGTAGGGGTGTGGTCCTGGTCAAGACAATCTCCTGAACTCCAAACTCAATTTTGAGCATGGCATGGTTGTTGGTGTCTGAGTATTTCACAATCTGCTCAGTTACTGGGATTTACACACACAACCATTTCTAGGGTTTACAAAGAATGGTGTGAAAAGGGAAAAACATCCAGTATGCGTCAGTCCTGTGGGCGAAAATGCCTTGTTGATGCTAGAGGTCAGAGGAGAATGGGCCGACTGATTCAAGCTGATAGAAGAGCAACTTTGACTGAAATAACCACTCGTTACAACCAAGGTATGCAGCAAAGCATTTGTGAAGCCACAACACACACAACCTTGAGGCGGATGGGCTACAACAGCAGAAGACCCCACCGGGTACCACTCATCTCCACTACAAATAGGAAAAAGAGGCCACAATTTGCAAGAGCTCACCAGAATTGGACAGTTGAAGACTGGAGAAATGTCGCCTGGTCTGATGAGTCTGGATTTCTGTTGAGACATTCAGATGGTAGAGTCAGAATTTGGCGTAAACAGAATGAGAACATGGATCCATCATGCCTTGTTACCACTGTGCAGGCTGGTGGTGGTGGTGGTATAATGGTGTGTTTTATTGGCACACTTTAGGCCCCTTAGTGCCAATTGGGCATCGTTTAAATGCCACAGCCTACCTGAGCATTGTTTCTGACCATGTCCATCCCTTTATGGCCACCATGTCCCCATCCTCTGATGGCTACTTCCAGCAGGATAATGCACCATGTCACAAAGCTCCAATCATTTCAAATTGGTTTCTTGAACATGACAATGAGTTCACTGTACTAAAATGACCCCACAGTCACCAGATCTCAACCCAGTAGAGCATCTTTGGGATGTGGTGGAACGGGAGCTTCGTGTCCTGGATGTGCATCCCACAAATCTTCATCAACTGCAAGATGCTATCCTATCAATACGGGCCGATATTTCTAAAGAATGCTTTCAGCACCTTCTTGAATCAATGCCATGTAGAATTAAGGCAGTTCTGAAGGCGAAACACAGTATTAGTATGGTGTTTCTAATAATCCTTTAGGTGAGTGTATAGCCTATATATACATTAGATAATATATTACTGATTACAATTTTGCAACAATATAATCAATCACACAGCAAGCATAACAGTGTTTTTTTATCATATTTTCATCACACATTGAGACAAAAAGACAATAGTCAAGTTTATATGGCTGTACGAAGCTCATGAATATTTAATGACATAATTATTCAGATGTTCATGAACATCCTGGTAGCTCCGCATTATTTCCCTGAAAACCTTTATCACTGCAAGTCAGTGTTAATAAATGCAGAAAGAAAACATTGCTAATTGGATTAAAATGATTTTACAAGATGCATTACATGGATCTACGGTCAGTCCTTATTGGAACATCTTTATGATACGTCTCATAATGTAGGCTATATACATTCCCCAAACACAATCAGAAGCGCTCGACCAATCACAACACACTGCTCCAGCAGACCAATCAGAGCACAGTGTTCTTTTCAGAAGGAGGGGCTTCATAAAGACAGGAAGTAAACTGAGTGTTACTGACAGACTGGGAAGAGAGGAGCCGCAACAATGGAGAATATGAGGAGAATAATCAACATTCAAGCAGAGAAACCTGTTTTAGTAGAGCCTGAAACTACATCAAGATTGGAGGGCATAATAGGTCCTCTTAAACAATACAACACACAGATGCTGACATTACAAAACAAACTGCCCTTAAGAAACAAGGCTCGCAGACTTCGGTGTTGGCACTGCTTCTATATTTCCAACCACAAAGATTTATAGATTTGATGAATTCCTGAGAGTGTTTGGCAATGAAAGACTCCATGTTTAATCAAATAAAGCTGAAAACGCTCTGACAGTCCAGATAAACAGAAGATCACGCAGGCCGCGCGAGTTCAAAGGTGTGTGCGAATCTCTCCACATCAAAGCAAACAGCAGATGATCCGCGCGAACAGAGAAGCGAGCGGCGGGATCCACAGAGACTTCACACATCAATTGACATCTCAAACACGGGCGAGAAGGATTTATGGATCACAATGACCTTTACATTCATATCTGAAGGGCTGGATGAAGGGCAGAGGAGATGAAAATAAACATCATGAGGACAAAACACAATATGACAGCATTCGCGCAAGACTGTCAGAATGAATTTTGGTGTAAAACTAGCTGCAGTAAAGAGATGAAGCTGAAATATGATTTCCATCATCATGCAGTGTAGAGAAACATAAAGGTAATGGAGCAAGAAATGACCGCCATTACCATCCGAGACACGGGGCACACAAGTCAACAAATAACACTCCACAAATTTTTCCCAAGCATATGCCGCTGACATTCATTTATGGACGGAAAACGAATAATTTCCATGCTGCTTTTCCTCTGGATTTGGTTTATACATTGTGTGAGTTGCAGTCTTGCCACTTACAATCAATAAAGCTCTAAGAAACTACGAACTAGATTAGGTTTGGATCACCTGTGTTGAACAACACCTCCATCACTGAACTCACTGCTATTGACATGTCTAATTGAAACTAATGACTGCAAGGGACAGATGCACGGTTTACTCAATAGGGCTTACTTGCTCATTGAAAATATGCTTTCCAAAAGAAATTCTAGAGGGCAAAAAGGTTTAACATTCAATTTGACTTTGAATCAATCAATCCCTTACAGTTTCATTATCACATGCAACAAATTAAATATGCAATCCATACTCACCCAGACTAAAGAAGGATCTGGTCTCTAATGCAGATTTTGATTCCAATAAGGAATCTGCGCTTCAATGTCAGTCCAGTTGCAACAAATCCTTCTTGTTATTATGGTGCATCAATAAAGGGGTTTGTTTCGAACCGGCCATCGTCTCTAATGTAAGCTAAGAAGCTGGTTTTCAGCACATATGTGCAAGTTCTGTTGCATGAGGATCTGCGGTTAATACATGTCAATCACTTTACGCTGCACTCCTTATTCCAGATTCTTTGATTGTGAGAGACTGGTCAACTTGAACATGTTCTCATGCACTTTGGGTGCATTAATAAGCTCTGATACCACAAACATCTCATGCATTTCTGCAATAATTATTGCACTAACTGGAAACAATACGTCAACCACAGTGATGTAACAAACTCTACATGCAGAAACACTGTCCTCATTCAGCACAAAGAAGTCAACTGTATACCTGACACAGTCTCTGACTGGAAGATCTTTAAGGTTTTTAATAACCTAACTGAAATTTATTTACAGGTACATTTTATATTAGACGACCTAAGACCTTTAAGAAAGATTTTAACAGTCAAATACACAAAACATAACATGCATTGATCATATATGACCCAAGAGCCTTATAAATCTGAAACATTGACAGGTTCACCTCACTATTAGTACTTTCAAATCAATAACCAATAATGAATAACCAGTGTTTTCTAACAGGTCAGTGATATTCAATAATGAGGAGATTTATAGTCAATTAAGCTTAATGTTCGTGTATGACAGTTTTCTGTGGTGTTACCAAAAATCCAAACGTTTCTGATCTCAATTAAGACATGGGGATCGTGAAAACAGGCGAATGTAAATGT
Organism: Hybognathus amarus; assembly: GCA_030378365.1. Lineage (NCBI taxonomy): Eukaryota > Metazoa > Chordata > Actinopteri > Cypriniformes > Leuciscidae > Hybognathus > Hybognathus amarus. The sequence continues at coordinate 389,574 of JAQIUQ010004464.1, forward strand.
AAATATGATAGTTTTAGTGTTATTTGAACATAAAATGGTGATTTTGAAAATGAGCTACTGCTACATGCTTCTATTAAAAGGCTTTTCTGGAGAAGGAATTAAACGAAATTACCAATAATGGTAATTTAAAACAGCCTGCTTTTCGAAAATGAACGTAAAACTGAACAGAAACTGGAAAACCAGGGGGTTTATGCGTAGAAAATAACATGCGTAACAGCTCGTGACATTCGGTATATTTAACGAGCCCTAAAAAAAACATAAAACACTGGAGATACCCAGTCATGCGTTGATGTATTAATAATTTATATCATTCATCGACAAAGCATATGATCTACTCCATCAACACAATGAGATGAACAATAAACGATCGCTTACCGTCAAATATGGCTAATAAATTCGTATTCGGGCAATTAAACGAAAACTTTCTCCCTTCTGAAGAGAACATTTTGCGCTTAGGAGGAAAAAACATAAGTTCGTTATTTCCAGTCAGGAATATTCCCGCGCTCGTCTCAGCCGTTTATTCGCGCGCGCGCTCGTCTCGCGCTCTTCTGCTGTGGGGAGTGTCGCGCGCGCGGGTTTCTGATCCGGAGAGTTGTGCTTCGGGTTTCGGATGCTGAGTCTCTCTGTAGTGTGTGTGTGTGTGTGTGTGTGTGTGTGTGTGTGCGTGTCTGCTTCTCGGTGTTGTTGCTATGATACCGCAGCCTGAATCCGGTGGAAGTGCTGCAGGATTTGAATAATTGCCTTCTACACTGTTTAACCCCATGAATGACGGCGCTCGTGATGCTCAAACGCGCGTTAAACGCCATCAGAGCCGGTCAGAAAGAGAGAGAGAGAGAGAGATGCTGCGCGATGCGTCGTAAATTTTTCTTCGCGTCGTCCTGTTGGCCATATGCAAGGAAAAAACAACAAAATATTCATGCGGCATATTTGGAACATGTTCATAAGAGAAATCGTCAAAATATGAAATTCACCAGTGAAAACAAAAGTACAATGACAAAGGAAGACATGCAGTACTTTTCCTGTAAGTGTCTCCGAGTACATAAAAGATTCTTAAAATAATACAATGTCCAAAAAAAATAAAAAATAAAATAAAAATACTGTGTAGCCATATTTAAAACATCCAGATTGTGGTAGCCTAATTGTTAGTCTTTCTGAACTAGAGGAGCATTTCTGTGTTTGAGCAGGTGACAGCCATAGCAAATATTTCAATAATTCAAGCTCATTAAATGCAAGTAATTGTTTGCAAGTATCTGTTGGGAGAGGAGCGTATAGGGTTAAATCAATGTCCTTTCAGAGGTCAAGCCAAAGATCAACAATCAGCTTAACAGATCTAGACCTGCGCTTGGGAAGGGGTTAGTTGGAAAGGCAACAAAAAAAGAAAAAAATTAATTAACAAACATTAACAATGTTTGACAACAAGTCAGACTACAATGATCCCCTCTTGATTATAATGTCATGTTAGTCCTTATGAAAATAAACCATGGTTTTACTTCAAATAAAAGCAAAAAAGCATGGTTATTGATGTTAAATCATTGTAACCCTAAAATAAGGAGTATTTCACACAAAAAAAATTAAACCATACATACATTCTAGGATGCACAATTGTATTAAAAATATCCTGGCTTTTGCTTAATAATTATGGGAGTAAAGAGTGTCTGAGATTATGAAGCCCAAAAAAATGCATGCATCAATAATAACAGTAATCCATACGACTCCAGTGGTTAATAAAGCTTTAATAAAGGATATTAATAAAAAATATCTATATTTATAACTTTATAATCACTGGCTTCCAGTAACAGCCGTATGAGAGTCTAGTTGACCTCTGACCTGATTTTTCTTTGCTTATTCATCCTGTCCTGATTAACGCAATTTTAACACTTTTATTTTCCTGTTTGTCACGGTGAAGCTCGTTTGAAACAAAGCGCTATTCGACAATAAAGATTCTTTTTTTGGTTCCATGAAGAACCTTTATAAACATAATCCATTGTCCAAATAGTTCTTTTATGAACGGAACTGTGAAAGGCTCTTTGGGGAACCAGAAATGGCATCACATTGAAAACCCTCTTTTGTGAGCTTTGTTTTTTAAGAGTGTAATAAAGTTTATGTGATTGCCATATCGGTAACACATTTCACTGTATTCTTGACGACACCAGCGTTTTTGACTGGTAACTCTTCATTATCGCTAATAATCACCCAAAGAGCTTCCGTTAGCTCAAAGCTGATGAAGAACTCGGCTCAGCAAAGATGAAACGCTTCAGAAACGAGTCCGCCGAGACTAAACCTTCACGCTCTTTGAAGTTCCTCTCTCTACACCTCGCCTGAAGACACAATCAAGGAACAGTGTTTTCAGAATAGCTCACCGATGGCCGAGTGCCTCTCCTCCGGGATCTCTCCCACTTCAGGGAGCGGATCTGATCCCACAGCATTTAGGAATGACCTGCGTCATCAGATTCTCCCGTAATCCTGACCAATCCTCAGTGCGTATCGGTGATCCGGGCCGGCTCTGACCCGGGATTAGTCCCAGAACAAGGCCTTCGCTTGATGCTCAACTAGAAAATAATACTGGTTACAACATTCTGCAATTGCTATACACATAACACTGGGGCTAGTGGTCACTAGATTCTGATATGTTGATTTATCGAAACCCAAAAGGTCTAAAATGAGGATTATATTGTGAACCAAAAGGCAAATAGCATCATATTTTTTCAATAGCAGTTGCAAAAACACAATAAAAACACACTGACATGCATTCAAATGAGGTTGAATTTAAAATAAATGTCACATATTTAACCAGAACCTGAAATAATATGTTAAGGTGTCAGTATTACAGTGTAATTATGCATTTAAGCACAATAATTGTCAATCATTTTATCCCCTAAAACTCATCTTTGATCACCAAAATGACAATTACCCTAGTGTTCTATATAGAACCTTTTTGGGCATAAAGGGTTCTTTAAAATTAGAGTCGAGAACCCTAGTGTTCTATATAGAACCTTTTTGGGCATAAAGGGTTCTTTAAAATCGAGTTGAGAACCCTAGTGTTCTATATAGAACCTTTTGGGCATAAAGGGTTCTTTAAAATTGAGTCGAGAACCCTAGTGTTCTATATAGAACCTTTTTGGGCATAAAGGGTTCTTTAGAATTCGAGTCGAGAACCCTAGTGTTCTATATAGACTCTTTTGGGCATAAAGGGTTCTTTAAAATTGAGTCGAGAACCCTAGTGTTCTATATAGAACCTTTTGGGCATAAAGGGTTCTTTAAAATCGAGTTGAGAACCCTAGTGTTCAATATAGAACCTTTTTGGGCATAAAGGTTCTTTAAAATTGAGTCGAGAACCCTAGTGTTCTATATAGAACCTTTTTGGGCATAAAGGGTTCTTTAAAATCGAGTTGAGAACCCTAGTGTTCTATATAGACTCTTTTGGGCATAAAGGGTTCTTTAAAATTGAGATCGAGAACCCTAGTGTTCTATATAGAACCTTTTGGGCATAAAGGGTTCTTTAAAATCGAGTCGAGAACCCTAGTGTTCTATATAGAACCTTTTTGGGCATAAAGGGTTCTTTAAAATCAAGTTGAGAACCCTAGTGTTCTATATAGACTCTTTTGGGCATAAAGGGTTCTTTAAAATTGAGTTGAGAACCCTAGTGTTCTATATAGAACCTTTTGGGCATAAAGGGTTCTTTAAAATCGAGTCGAGAACCCTAGTGTTCTATATAGAACCTTTTTGGGCATAAAGGTTCTTTAAAATTGAGTCGAGAACCCTTGTGTTCCATATAGAACCTTTTTGGGCATAAAGGGTTCTTTAAAATCAAGTTGAGAACCCTAGTGTTCTATATTGAACCTTTTTGGGCATAAAGGGTTCTTTAAAATCGAGTTGAGAACCCTAGTGTTCTATATTGAACCTTTTTGGGCATAAAGGGTTCTTTAAAATCGAGTTGAGAACCCTAGTGTTCTATATAGAACCCCACTAAACCTTTATGTCTAAAAGTGTATTGAAAAGCATTTTCTTTTAAAACAAACAGCCAAGCACAAAATAAATAAGGTTTATAAATCCGTATATTAACATTAACCGGATTGGTTGATTGTCCCCAATGATCGAGGTGCTTCTGAAGGTCATGAGTTGCTCTAACAGAACAACATTCACTGATTTCACATTCATATTCAGACGCACTCGGCTGCTTCGGGTCTTTGCTCTGGTCAGAGCTCAACTCTATTAATAAACGCGGATAAATCAACGTGTTCTTCCACAAATGCTGTGGCCGGAGATGAGATATGTTTTCTGACATTTCTTGTGTCCTGATGAACCACGCTGAGAAACAACATGTGTTCTCCTTAAGAACATCACCTAGAGGTTTATATAAAGACGACAGACGCGGAGCAGATTTGCACTGTTTATTATGAGGGTGTGCAAGTGGACTCAATGAATTCTGTTGGATAAAGTGTGAGTGAGTGTAAGACAGAGGGTCTATAAATATGTTCAGAACATCAGATCAATAAATCAATCATGGACTGAACAGCAGTGAACTAATACAGCAATGCAACTCAACTGATCATCTTCAGTGAAACGGAACTCACACACACACACGATGGACTTACATTCCTGACGTTTGGCTAAATGAAAGAAAAGTTCAAAATGAGACGGATTCAATGAAATCACACCAATGTCAAAATTCATAGCAAATATATATCGCTTTGCTTTGTGCATTATAGCTTTATAGTCTTTAAATAATCATCAGAAAATCCCCTGATGCGAAACGAGAATTCAGATCACGTGATCTGCTTGGAGAGCCAATGAGAGCGCAGCATTCACACTCCAATAAAGTTTTTCACTTACTTTTATAATATTTCATTAAACATAAACGGGGAGTCGTCTTATTCCGGGCTATGTGCAATACATCACAAAAATAAACACTCTTCAATTTAAAACAAATCCATTTGGCATTTGAAATTTGTCATATACAATATATTATTATCCTTCACTGTGCAAACATACGGTGATTCTGCACAATAAATAAAAGATGATTCATCAGGTACAGCAAAAATCATACAGAACTGTACAAAATAGAATAAAATTAGAGGAAGTAACAGAAAGGGACAAATCTCTGAGTATCGTTGAAGAGTTCAGATCACGAATCACCGCTCTGTCATCGTCACTCGCGCTCGATTCAACATTTCTCAAGAACTTCTGCCTGTTCTTTTCCATTTAATGAAAGACGCAGCTCCAAAAACACCATAATATATATATATATATATATATATATATATATATATATATATATATGTATAAGTCAACGGGTTTAGGACGGGCAAGGAGTAAAGATGACAGAACGATCATTATTGGATGAACTATTCATTTAAAGTCATCTCTACACACACACACACACACACACACACACACACACACACACACACACACACACACACACACACACACACACACACACACACACACACACACACACACACACACACACACACACACACACACACACACTCGCGTTCGAGAGTAAATCCTGAAGTCGCTGTTCACCTGTTTGTGTTTGAGTATAAATAGCACCGTGAACGAGAAACCCCTGATAATACGCCAGTGACCGCGTCTGATTGATTGTCATATCGTCAAAATTTAAAGGATTAGTTCACTTTCAAATGAAAATAAGCCCATGATTTACTCTCCCTCAAGTCATCGTAGGTGTATATGACTTTCTTCTTTCAGACGAATATAATCAGAGTTATATTTAAAAAATTTGCTGGCTCTTCCAAGCTTTATAATGGTAGTGTATGGCAACCAACACATTAAAGCTCATAAACATGCATCATTCATCAGATGGACGCACTTTAATGATGGACAGATGCACTTTAATGATGGACAGATGCACTTTTATGATGGACAGATGCACTTTTATGATGGATAGATGTATTTTTATGATGGACAGATGCACTTTAATGATGGACAGATGCACTTTTATGATGATAGATGCACTTTTATGATGGATAGATGCACTTTTATGATGGATAGATGTACTTTTATCATGACTAGATGCACTTTTATGATGGATTGATGCACTTTTATGATGGATAGATGTACTTTTATCATGACTAGATGCACTTTTATGATGGATTGATGCACTTTTATGATGGATAGAAGCACTTTTATCATGAATAGATGCACTTTTATGATGGACAGATGCACTTTTATGATGGATAGATGCACTTTTATGATGGATAGATGTACTTTTATCATGGATAGATGCACTTTTATGATGGATAGATGCACTTTTATCATGGATAGATGCACTTTTATGATGGATAGATGCCCTTTTATGATAATAGATGCACTTTTATCATGGATAGATGCACTTTTATGATGGATAGATACACTTTTATCATGGATAGATGCACTTTTATGATGGATAGATGCACTTTTATGATGGACAGATGCACTTTTATGATGGACAGATGCACTTTTATCATGGATAGATGCACTTTTATCATGGATAGATGCACTTTTATCATGGATAGATGCACTTTTATCATGGATAGATGCACTTTTATCATGGATAGATGCACTTTTATGATGGATAGATGTACTTTTATCATGGATAGATGCACTTTTATGATGGATAGATGCACTTTTATCATGGATAGATGCACTTTTACGATGGATAGATGCACGTTTATCATGGATAGATGCACTTTTATGATGGATAGATGCCCTTTTATGATAATAGATGCACTTTTATCATGGATAGATGCACTTTTATCATGGATAGATGCACTTTTATGATGGATAGATGTATTTTTATGATGGATAGATGCACTTTTATAATGGATAGATGCACTTTTATCATGGACAGATGCACTTTTATGATGGATAGATGTATTTTTATGATGGATAGATGCACTTTTATAATGGATAGATGCACTTTTATCATGGACAGATGCACTTTTATGATGGATAGATGTATTTTTATAATGGATAGATGCACTTTTATCATGGACAGATGCACTTTTATGATGGACAGATGCACTTTTATGATGGATAGATGCACTTTTATGATGCATAGATGCACTTTTATGATGGATAGATGCACTTTTATCATGGACAGATGCACTTTTATGATGGATAGATGTATTTTTATGATGGATAGATGCACTTTTATAATGGATAGATGCACTTTTATGATGAATAGATGCACTTTTATCATGGACAGATGCACTTTTATCATGTATAGATGCACTTTTTTGAGCTTCAATCTGTTGGTTGCCATACACTACCATTATAAAGATTGGAAGAGCCAGGACATTTTTTAATATAAGCCTGATATTATTTGTCTGAAAGAAGAAAGTCATATACACTTACGATGACTTGAGGGAGAGTAAATTATGGGCTAATTTTCATTTGAAAGTGAACAAATCCTTTAAGTAAGAGGAGTAAGTAAGAGGAGTTCGCACACGTGTGTGTTTGAAGGCAGAACCGGGTCGTGGAGACAGAAACCTGATTCGTACGGGGTGAAAGCACTGACGAGAAGGCGATCGGGGCACCGAGAGGTGTAGGAATGCATCGAGACAGCAGGGAACTGGGCTGTGATTGGTCGCCTGGGCATCATGTGTTGCTGTCGCCGGCTGCCGATTGGTCGTCCTCAGCGTGTCGGAACATCAGGATGGAGTTGTAGATCTTGAGAGCGGGGCCGAGCTTCACGCTCATTATCTTAACGATATCTCTCTGCGTCAACAGGAGAAACGCCTTCCCGTCGATTTGCTGGTGAGGGAAAACATTACAGACTCACATACAGCTGGATTTTTCATTGAAAACGGACTAAAAATACTGATGATGTGATCTCAATTGAGAGACGTTTACAATCAGCAAGAAAAAATAAGTAATAAATAAATATTCCCGTAAATCTTACACTTCGTTATTTTTGAAAGGACGCATTAAATTAATCAAAAGTGACAGTAAAGACATTTATAATGTTACAAAAGATTCGATATGAAATAAAAGCTGTTCTTTTGAACTTTCTGTTCATCAAAGAATCCTGAAAGATAAAATGCATCAGTTTCCACAAACTCAATACTGATAATAATCATAAATGTATCTTGATCATCAGATCCTCATATTAGAGTGATTTCTGGAGGATCATGTGACACTGAAGACTGGACTAATGATGCTGAATAAATTACACTTACACTGGAATAATATTTCACTGTTTTACTGTATTTCTGATCCAATAAATGCAGCCTTGAGCAGAAGAGACTTGATTTTTCATTTTTATTTTATATTTCTCACATATGCTTCGTAAGTAAATCTTAAAACTGCTGTGAGCTTTCTCTCGTCAGAGCGCTTTCATACTCTTACTTGAGCGGAGACACACACACACACACACACTGATTAGGATTTTGTTTGTGATGAGCAGGAATGATCGTATGTATTTAATCCCTCGTGTGTGTTTGATTTACCTCCTCTCTGAACAGCTTGGCCTGTTCCTCACAGCCGGGTAAAGAATGGATGAAATCAGCCACCTGAAACACACACACACACACACACACATCAAGGTTACAATGTGTCTGAATTGAGTCGCAGTCACACTAATGAACTAGACTGTGATGATGCTTATCAACGTCACAAATATGCAAACGTAAAACAAGTAATATATTTGTGTTGGCAGTAAATGAGTAAAAAATGCAAACTGACATCATTCTCTCTTCTCCATATTATATATAAAAATATATTTATTACATGTAATATTACTAAAACAGTGGCCTTATTGCTGTTTTATAAAATTCCCACTCCATTTACAGTGTATAAGACATCTATGCTCATAAAATAGTTTATTAATAATTTATTAATAATGACCAAAGAATGTTCATTCTGCAGTATTTTAGACTTGTTTCAATCACAGTATCACGTCAATTTACTGGTACAGAGTTAGATGATTCATGTGAAAACACCATGTTAACGAGGTGTGTGTGTGTGTGTGTGTGTGTGAAGATGATGGGTCAGTCAGTGTTTGTGTCAGAGACTCAGCGCTTCTGCAGCGTCAGCACAGAAATATCCTGCAGCGTTTACAGAGAAACGTCCACTCGAAGATCCAGGATTATCCAACAATCCAGTGCTAAGAATAACCATCGCAGGACTGAGTGTGTGTGTGTGTGTGTGTGTGTGTGAGGAGCATCGATGAAGAAAAGCTGTAGAAGCCTTCGCTATTTTTCATCCGGTACACCTGAAACAGCCTCGAAAAACAGCCTTGCCCCACCATCACACACACACGGAAATTAACAGGGGAATTGGGCTAAAATGGCACCAAAATTAATAAAATTGCTTCAAAAACCAAGAAATGGTGCATAAAATAGAAGTTTTTAATATTTATAAGCAATATCCCACAAGCAAATGTGCGGTTTTCCTGAATCAGCACGTTTTCTAACTTAAGCTGGACTATGACGGTTTGTAAAAGCGCTGTATAAATAAAGCTGACTTGACTTTCATTACTTCTAATGAACGACTTGACTCACTCACTTCTGCTTTTTCCCTGAATGAATCAGCCACTTTGAATGAATCATTTTGAGTCAATGATTCAATGACTCGTTTGTTAAGACAATGATCAGCTGCATTTTAGCGTTATTTAATTTTAGGAAGACTGAATGCTTTGAATGTTTTTGTTTTCACTCATGATTATAACAATAGTTGTGGTTAAAGAGATTTATAAATAGAGTGATAAAGTCACACTGTTCCTCCGACGTCGACTCTGAAGGACGTCACTGATGTGTTCGACTCTGAAGGACGTCACTGATGTGTTACGACTCTGAAGGACGTCACTGATGTGTTCGACTCTGAAGGACGTCACTGATGTGTTCGACTCTGAAGGACGTCACTGATGTGTTCGACTCTGAAGGACGTCACTGATGTGTTCGACTCTGAAGGACGTCACTGATGTGTTCGACTCTGAAGGACGTCACTGATGTGTTCGACTCTGAAGGACGTCACTGATGTGTTCGACTCTGAAGGACGTCACTGATGTGTTCGACTCTGAAGGACGTCACTGATGTGTTCGATGACATTGAGTTTCCAGACCGCAGATGTTCTCTGGATCCGTGCCGCGCTTTAATTAAACAAACTCCACAAACTCCAACAACACGAGTGCCAACACCTTCTGGAGTGAGTCCACATTCGACACGAACACACACTCAACACCGACACACACTCTCAGACACAACACACACTCTCAGATACGACACACACTCTCGGACACGACACACACTCTCAGACACAACACACACTCTCGGACGCGCCAGACTAATAACTCTAATGCATGGGGCCTGTGGCTCCTGATGATGAAGTTCTGCTCTCGAATGAAGCCGCAGTGCTGGGCGGCAGAGGATATTACAGGAAGCATCGTTACTGTACGACTTATTACCATCACACTCGTTTATAAAAGGCTTCAAATGAAACACTGAGCGGTCTATATTTGCCTGAGATTCGATCCAGCTCTCCAGTCCATCAGATGTCCTGGTGTGTGTTCGTCTGATGCGAGAACGGCTTTAAAAGACCTCAAACCACAGCAGACGTCGAGAACCCACGAGACACACTTCAGGTGCTTTAACATCCGGACAAAACTGATCCAGGAACAGGGTTACTAAACTAACATATCGGAGGATATTTAAAGGATGAGTTGATCTACTCTCCCGCTCGTCCTCTGAGATCTTCACGTCTGTCTTTCTTCAGTGGGAAAGAAATGAAGGATTAGAAATCAGGATTGTTCTCCATATAGACTTCAATGGGGTCCAACGGGTCGAAGGTCAGAGACTTCAAAGTCTCGACACGATCCAGCCGAGGAATAAGAGTCTGATCTAGACAAACCAGTGATAATTAGAACAGAATACACACTTATCCACTTTATCCACTACTGCTGGTCTGACAGAAGAGGACTGCTGTTTGAGGACCACGGGCTGATATTTACACAGTCTGTTGTTCAACACACACACGTGTGTTTATCTCACGCTCGGCTCATCCTCACGGGTCAGTTTCAGACGCACCTGGTTACCATGACAACCATCCCATCATGTGCCGGCGGCCTGAAGAGGCTTGACCTCTGTGACCCGACATCACCATGACAAACCCCCGACAGCATTCATATACTCTGCGGGTCACATGACCTCCGGGCTCTGCGCTGCCATTGGTCCACGCCACGTCACTTCATTTGCATATACGTCTGCTACACTGTGACATTACAAGCTGCAAGTAAATCAACTGTTTTTCCCAGAATACATCGCAGTCAGTGTAGAGAACGACAGTGAATCTAAACTGTGTGTAAATACTGTGTTTTGATTAAACAGAGATGGAGGACTTTATTGGAAACGTAAGTGAGATAACATGGGCCAAATAAACCATGACATGACCTGTGTTCAGATACTAACACACACACACATACAAACCCAACCGCTAAACCATCACACACACAACTTTCTGCATTCTGTTTGATTTACCAGCTTGTTTCCTCAATTTAGGCCCACAGTGACACGAGTCTGCATGAGTGTGTGTCCATTCAGGTTTAACTCCACACCGGGATAAGAAAGCCTGTACACACACACACACACACACACGGTGCGGTGTTCCTTACCTCCTCTACGCTCCAGTGTGTGACGAGGCTGGCCTGGACGCCGGCGACCCCGGGCAGGAGTTTACAGTGCTGATCCCAGCACAGCGGCAGGTCACGACTCGGGTGAGCCGACATGGCGGACAGGAACACGGACTGATGGAGCGCCTGCTGGAGACTGTCCATGTTACAGCTCTGGGGAAACACACATCAGGCTTTTACAGAGGAACACACACATCAGCAAACACTGAAAACTCCCCTGCAAATATACATTACAATCTTTTTCCTTCTTCATGTCTCAAAATATCTTGAATGTAACTCGACACCCTCGCCTCATTTAGTATGCGTGATTCTATGAATATGCAAATGAGCCAATCACACGTTGATCTGATTGGTTACAAAGTGGTTTGTGACGTCAGAAACACCAGCGATTTCAAAGTGTGTTTTTGAGACTGGATTATGGGGTTCATAAGAACTTTTATGTTCATTGACACTGCACAGATTCAGTGTGTTTATTTCTGCGGTTCTGTACACACACACACACACACACAGACTGAGATCCCGCTAGCGTCTTGCTCTATGTTTCTGGCAGAGTTAAAGACGCCCGTGAGGGTTTGGCAGAAACACCGGCCTTTCACGATCTGACCAGAAGAGCTGCTCCTGTTACAGCAACTCAATGAGTCATGCGAGTGTGTGTGTGTGTGTGTGTGTATAATGTAAAGTGAGGAAAACAACACATAAAGGGGATGGAAAACATCACTAGCTTTAAATAACAAACACAGAAGTCAATGGAAGGACAGCATGAAGATAAAGAGAGAGAAAAGTGTGTGTTGAAGGACTGAGGAGTGTGTGTGTGTGTGTGTGTGTCACTGTATGGATGGATGTGATGATGCAGGTGTTTTCAGGTTTTACTACATCATCAGGTCAACGTCCCTCAAACAGCCACAACACACACACACAAACATGAAAATATTAGATATGACGATACGTCGCATTACTATTTTTAAAGCTTGGTTAAAAACTATTTGCATCTTTTTGGCTGTTGATGTTTAATGTCCAGTGTGTTTCTGAACCAGCATCTGACATCATCACTGCAAAACATCGTCAGTGTGTGTGTGTGTGTGTCTCGACGAGATTCACTCGGATCCGACACGGCCACCTGTGTCCCGTTACACAACCCGTTGCCACGGCGATTGTCACACCGCATCGTCGTCTGAGCAACTGTTTGCAATCTGTTGTGTCACATGATCAGGAGAGATCGAGACGCTAGACGACGGTGTCAGAGGAGGATTAGAGTCTCACAGCTCGAGATGCACTGCAGGACACAAAAGAACAGCACACACACACACACACACACACACACACACACACACACACACACACACACAACACTGAACGCCTCATTATAAAGATCCGCACATCACACACCACAACAGACACTCATTTCACCTCAAAAATAAAAGCTTGTTCTCAAACAGTGCTTAAGGACACAGGAAGCTCAGCGTGTCACTTCCTGTCACAGTCACAGGAAGCTCAAGTGTGTCACTTCCTGTCTCAGAAGTGTCTTCTTCTGATGTCATCAGTCGCTGAAGACTGACCTTCACACTCGCTGTCACAGACACACACACCCGAGAGTGTTTCAGTGTGGAGGACGCTACTGTACAGCCTATAATAAAAGATAATGAACTTGAACCAAACACATTTTCATTCACAGATCATTAGTCTGCCACAAAAACACAACACTAAAATCACAACAATGAACTCAAATGTCATTGTGAAAAAACAAACCAAGTCGCTGCGTCCCAATTCACATATTTTCTGTTCTAAATAGAATTCAAAAATAGAATTAGTGCGTCCCAAATCGTAGTGTGTTGACATGAGAGACTCAGATGGTCGACTATATCCGGTCAGAACCCGAAGTGCAGATTGATGCGCACGCTGACGGCTGATATTACTCACAACCCATCGCGTGCTAAAAAACTACAAACACGAGTGAAAAGTGTTAAAGAAATACAAACATGGAGGACGCGCAGAGTCCGGTGGTGTGTGGAGAGGTTCAGATAAAGGGGTTTGAGGACGACTCGACCTCACAGAGACAGATATTCATGTTCTATCAGACAACAACTACTCAAGATTTTGCTTTAGTATAATTTTCGGGGACAATTAGGGCCAGATTTGGGATTCGGGACACCAGCTTCGATTTCGGGACATCTGGTCACTGTAACCCAAACCCAAACTCCTTCCATCACTGACGTCAGATACACTCGTTTTCAACTCTATGATTGAGGGAAGGGGCTCTTCTGAAAGCACATTATTCATCATCAGGAATGACTGATAGACTGAGATTCGTCCAATCAATCAAGAGCTTGAGTTTCTGAACACTGAGACCTGGAGACTCTGCCCTTCAGATCAACACCGTACAGTCCACGACCTCACCGTCAGATCTCACTGAACCGAGATCAGAGATGATCACACACCCATTCAGTGTTCAATACACACTCCTCAGCTAAACCATCATGACAGAGACGGATGAGTCAAATCACGGATCGACTGCAGCTCATGTTAAACACAGAACTGCAACTGTAAATATTGACAGTGAAGAGGAAGATCAGGCGTCCCTCGACTCCATCACCACACACACACACACACACCATCTGCTCCTCAAGGACACCATGAAGCAAAACCAGCCAGTTCACAAATACCATCCAACAAACCTCAGCTCACACGAACGGTCGTCTTTTTACTAACGTTAACAAAGATTAATTAAAGCTGCGCGAAACATTTATCGGGGTTCTGAGCACACAACATGCATAAAAAGATATTACATTTTTTAGCATGCATTTCACCACTGAGATCATAGATGCAAAAGACCATTTACAGCCAATACAGGCCATTGACCAGGAAATGTGAGTTTTTAAAAATTAAGTTAAAGCGCCAGCTAAGGTCCGATCTCCATAAAAATGAACATGCTTGTTTAGCATTATAAGTCGCATGTGTTCACCAATTTTCATAAAGTTTTGAGTTTTCGTTTTTAGGAGTTATAGGCGTTGAGTGTATTTTGCCACGCCCCTTCTCTAAATGGCCCTGTTATAGAGACACGAAGGGTGAAGGTCAATATTGCTTGTTTCTTATTAATGTTAATGCATTAATTAATCATTCGCCATTATAACAGATGAACAGTAAATTAGTAGTGATACAACCAATACCACCACTAATTTAGGACTGAAATACGGATATAACCCGTATCCTTTTAGAGAAAAGGGTGTAAAACAAGACGGCCAATAGGCATGAGGCCACGCGTGAATTGCTAGCGGGCTAAAGGCTAGTAAAAGAAAGTTGGATCTAAGTAGCGATAAAAGGCAGTCTGATTGTTTTTTATAAGGAATAGTATTGAGAAAAAGTGCTTGTTTATAAATAATAGTAAAGAAAGTAAAGGAATAAATCTGTGTATATATAAATGTAGCTGCGGCGCTTCCAGGCCCAAGCCGGTGGCACCGCAACCCCGGTGCCTAAAGGCACCGGGAATGGCGTTACGGCGGCTTTGGCACCTCACTCGCTGCTCGCAGCTATATTTATATATATATATATATATATATATATATATATATATATATATATACACTCACCGGCCACTTTATTAGGTACACCTGTCCAACTGCTCGTTAACACTTAATTTCTAAGCAGCCAATCACATGGCGGCAACTCAGTGCATTTAGGCATGTAGACATGGTCAAGACAATCTCCTGCAGTTCAAACCGAGCATCAGTATGGGGAAGAAAGGTGATTTGAGTGACTTGAACGTGGCATGATTGTTGGTGCCAGAAGGGCTGGTCTGAGTATTTCAGAAACTGCTAATCTACTGGGATTTTCACGCACAACCATCTCTAGGGTTTACAGAGAATGGTCCAGAAAAAGAAAAACATCCAGTGAGCGGCAGTTCTGTGGGCGGAAATGCCTTGCTGATGCCAGAGGTCAGAGGAGAATGGCCAGACTGGTTCGAGCTGATAGAAGGGCAACAGTGACTCAAATAACCACCCGTTACAACCAAGGTGGGCAGAAGAGCATCTCTGAACGCACAGTGCGTTGAACTTTGAGGCAGATGGGCTACAGCAGCAGAAGACCACACCGGGTGCCACTCCTTTCAGCTAAGAACAGGAAACTGAGGCTACAATTTGCACAAGCTCATCGAAATTGGACAATAGAAGATTGGAAAAACGTTGCCTGGTCTGATGAGTCTCGATTTCTGCTGCGACATTCGGATGAGTAGGGTCAGAATTTGGCATCTACAACATGAAAGCATGGATCCATCCTGCCTTGTATCAACGGTTCAGGCTGGTGGTGGTGGTGTCATGGTGTGGGGAATATTTTCTTGGCACTCTTTGGGCCCCTTGGTACCAATTGAGCATCGTTGCAACGCCAGCAGCCTACCTGAGTATTGTTGCTGACCATGTCCATCCCTTTATGACCACAATGTACCCAACTTCTGATGGCTACTTTCAGCAGGATAATGCAGCCATGTCATAAAGCTGGAATCATCTCAGACTGGTTTCTTGAACATGACAATGAGTTCGCTGTACTCAAATGGCCTCCACAGTCACCAGATCTCAATCCAATAGAGCATCTTTGGGATGTGGTGGAACGGAAGATTCGCATCATGGATGTGCAGCCGACAAATCTGCGGCAACTGTGTGATGCCATCATGTCAATATGGACCAAACTCCCTGAGGAATGCTTCCAGCACCTTGTTGAATCTATGCCACGAAGAATTGAGGCAGTTCTGAAGGCAAAAGGGGTGCCAACCCGTTACTAGCATGGGGTACCTAATAAAGTGGCGGTGAGTGTATATATATATAAAGCCGGTGGCACCGCCCACCTTGGTGCCTTTAGGGTTATTCTGCCGACGACGTCCGAAAACGTAACCCCTGCTTTGGAATACATACTACGTATGTATTCCACAATTGGAATAATACTAACATACTAGTCAGAACTGAATAGTTGATATCTGAAATGACAGATCACCATAGAAGTCACTGGAAAAATGTGACTAGTAACAAAAGAATAGTTACTAGTCACCATTGAAATAAGTACTAGTGTCTAATGAATAAGTACTAGTATTATTTAATAGGTACTAGCATCTAATGAATAAGTACTAGTAACTAATTAATAAGCATTGGTATGTAATGAATAAGGACTAGCATCTAATGAATAAGTACTAGTATCTAATAAATAAGGACTAGTGTCTAATGAATAAGTACTAGTATCTTTAAAAGGTACTAGTACCTAAAGAATAAACACTAGTATCTAAAGAAAAGGCACTAGTATCTAAAAGAATAAGCACTAGTAGCTAATGAATAAGTACTAGTACTTAATGGAATAGATTACTAGTATCTAAAAAATAAGTACTAGTAGCATGAAAATAGAGACTAGTCAGGTTAAAATGATTAAATGTTAAAACGGCTTGCCATACTCTATCTGTCGATTTCGACTAGTCACAATTTACGTTACAGATATCTTAAATGATAATACAAACTATCCAAAATGTAATTACGACTAGAAAGACGTTGTTGATGTCTACAATGTTAATTACGAATAGTCAAACTTAGCTTTTAAATGTTAAAAGGGCTTGCCATACAGAAGTGTAGGCTCAAGAGAGACACTCAACATTTTCAAACCAAAATATCTGACTTTCTGTGGGTCCTAGCTCATGAGTGTAAATTAGAAAGTTGTCCGGCTTGAGGAGAATATATGAATATATGAAACGATGAGATCAACATGTGTACTGAGTTTCATATTATTACATGCAAGCGTGTTTGATTTATGGACCAAGTTTTGGACCCCGTTCCAGGAGCGCTGTCTAGCCCCCTTGCCACACCCGGGTACCATCTTCCCGGCTCTGATGGCTGTGGGATCTGACCTGTGTGCAAAGTTTCAAGAGTTTTCAAACCCATTAAGGGCCCCAAAAGCCGCTAAGAGACTCAAAATCATCAAAAAAAAGGAATGTTAAAGTTTGATGCGTTGCTATGGCAACATTATCTTAGATATTGAATAATGCTTTCACAGCTCTTCATCTGGCGTGTGTTTACATTATACAGATGAAGTTTGAAGCAGAATCGGGTAAAAGTTAAGAGTGTGATTTCAAAGCATTTTGCAAGTGAAACACTTTCTGCTGCCAGTTGGTGGCGCTATATATTTGACTCACAATAGTCACATCCATGTGATCGGCCTCTTACAACGAACACACTGCTGAAGTTTCATCAAGATCAGTTAATGTATGCAGAAGTTTTAACACACTTCCTTTTGATTTATGGACCAAGTTAATTTAATTAATACACTAATTATATAAAACTATTGTCAATGCACTACAATTAAACAGGTTATATGTCTTTACTTATAAAAAAATAAAAACAAAAACTTATTTAAAAAATACCAGGCTTAAGAAATGTATTTACTTTAGCAGGCCAGACACACAGTGAAATTATTAAGCCCCCTCCCCCTACACACACACACAGAGACTGTGTGTAGAAAGACTCAATCACACACACACACAGACTGTGTGACAGGCCTAGGCTCAGAAAGAGCATGATCATATTGAAAACTACAATATCTGACTTTCTGTGGGTTTGAGCTTATTATTGTTAATTAGAAAGTTGTTTGGCTTGAATAGAACAATATCACGGCAAGTTTTGTAACTGTCAGTAAAACTAACCAAGTTATAACACACTTATGTGTCCTTTTTTAGTCAAAAAAATCCGCCACGGCCAAACCGTTCGAGATATCAAAAATCCGTACGGAATATAGCATCCTCAATGTCTTGACTTCATGCACACCGAGTTTGGTGGTGATTGGTAACAGCATGGGTTGTAATTTGATGTTTTTCTAGGACAATTATTTAAAAAAAAAAAAACATAATTCCCGACTTCCGTTTGAACTGTCGTAAAACTTAGAGCACGAAAGTTGTTTGGCCTGATGTGATCTATGAGTGTACCGAGTTTCATATTAATCCATGCACGTGTGTTTGATTTATGGACAAATGTTCGAAATCCCTAAAAGAATGCATCCTAAAAGAATGGTAAAGTTTGATGCGTCGCCACGGCAACAGTTTCAAAGATATCAAGAATCCATTCATAGGTCTTCATCTGCCGTGTATGTACATTATACAGATGAAGTTTGAAGCAAATCGGGATAAAAATAAGAGGGTGATTTCAAAGCATTTTGAAAGTGACACACTTCCTGCTGCCAGTTGGTGGCGCTATAACTTTGACTCACAATAGTCACATCCATGTGATCGTCCTCTTCAGCGAACGCACTGCTGAAGTTTCATCCAGATCAGTTAATGTATGCTGAAGTTATGACACACTTCCTGTTTCACGTTTCTCGCCATAGTTTCGTTTCCTCGCCACGGCCAAACCGTTCGAGATATCAAAAATCCCCACACAAACTTTCATCCTCAATGTCTTGACTTCTAGCTGACCGAGTTTCGTCGAATTTGGATCAGGAGCTCTAGGAGGAGTATTTAAAAGTTCATTGCGTGTGTTTTACAAAAAAACCTCAATAGCCGACTTCCTGTTGGGCTGGGGTAGAAAGCAAGAACGCGAGGTATAGATGAAATTCTGCTATCGACATGTGTACCGAGTTTCATATTATTACATGCAAGTGTGTTTGAGTTATGGACCAGGTGTTCGAGACCCCATTCCAGGGGGCGCTGACGAGCCGCCCTGCCACGCCCGGGTACCAGCTTCAGCCCGGCTCTGATGGCCGCGGGTTCTGACCCGTGTGCAAAGTTTCAAGAGTTTTCGAGCATGTTAAGGGCCCCAAAAGTGCCCGAATAGTCGCTAGAAAAAAAAAAAAAAAAAAAAAAAAAAAATAATCGGAAGGAAAACAATAGGGCTCTGCGCCCTTTCAGGGCTTGGGCCCTAATTAATCAATCCATAATCAAAACAAACACAGACCGCACCTGATGCACAGTATGTGATGTGATCGTCAGGGTCATGTGATGTGATCATCAGGGTCAAGTGATGTGATCCGTCAGGGTCATGTGATGTGATCGTCAGGGTCACGTGATGTGATCGTCAGGGTCATGTGATGTGATCTGTCAGGTGTGCGAGTTTGACACGGTCAGCTCATGAAACTCGAGTCGCTGCTGTCAGACTGTCAGAGTCTCTGGCCCACACTGAGCCTCGAGTCTAATGAGCCTGAGAACCACAGAACGCATCAGTCTCTCTCTCTCTCTCTCTCGCCTCTCGCTCTCTCTCTCTCTCTCTCTCTCTCTCTCTCTCTCTCTCTACACTGCAGGGGCAAATTATGATTATCCTTTCAGTTTAACTTGATGCACTAAAATATCTAACACTGAAAAACAGTTATATAGACATTTATAAAAAACAACAACGAATGTTTTTATTTAGTTCATTTTCCAAAAACAAATTACTAAAAC
Organism: Hybognathus amarus; assembly: GCA_030378365.1. Lineage (NCBI taxonomy): Eukaryota > Metazoa > Chordata > Actinopteri > Cypriniformes > Leuciscidae > Hybognathus > Hybognathus amarus. The sequence goes on from JAQIUQ010004464.1 coordinate 409,592, forward strand.
TATGTATTTTTTAACTAAAATATTTTAAATAAATATAAACATGATTATTCAAACTCGTACATAAAGACTCTTATTGTATGTTGAACAAGAAAAGACCATTTCAGTCTTTGCACTTCAATGTAAGATTTAATCCGTTGTGTGATTTGAGTCTGATTTACTAGAGATTTGAGAGGAAAGTATTTCTTGTTTCAGTGAGAATAAACCTGAAGCTCAACCTGCTCATCTAGAGAAAGAGCTGATTCACCAAACGCCTCCTCAAACACACACACACACACACACACACACACACACACACAGAGAGCAGGATTTTTCCATGGAAATTGCAGCATTATATTGCAGTGCTCTAAAAATAAGATATTTTTCGCATCATTTCAGAATACACTGTTGCAGATCTCACACACTCTCACACACACTCTCTCATCACACACACACACGCACGCACACACACACGCATTTTAGCATCATGTGACTGACACACACACACACGTTCCATCTCCTGCTGACTATAATGAAACATTCCGGACTGGAGGGCTCTCGTGTCTCCATGGAAACAATCCGAAAATTATGACAATCAATGAAACCGCTGTGAAAACGCTGGATATCATATTATTAGTGTGAAGAGCACACATCTCACATGAGTTCACTCTCACACACACTCGAGGAGTCTGACAGACGAGTCTTCAGTCATCAAACACTGACGTGAAGGAGGGAATGTGATTGGCTGAAACATGCAACACACTTCAGTCGTTAAACACACACACCTGAACGAGTGAGAACACACACACACACCTGAACGAGTGAGAATAAACACACACACACACAACTGAACGAGTGAGAACACACACACACCTGAACGAGTGAGAACACACACACCTGAACGGGTGAGAACACACACACCTGAACGAGTGAGAATAAACACACACACACCTGAACGGGTGAGAATAAACACACACACACCTGAACGGGTGAGAACACACACACCTGAACGAGTGAGAATACACACACACCTGAACGAGTGAGAATAAACACACACACACCTGAAATGACGCTGTTTACGTCGATGTCCTCGTCCTCGTCTTTGATGCGCAGAAACTTCGCAGACTGAGAGATTCTGAACAGGAGAGAGAGAGAGAGAGAGAGAGAGAGAGAGAGGGGAGAGAGACAGAGTAATATTTGAGTTAATTTGTAATGTTTTCCTGTGTCCTCTACGTATGTGCGTTGTTACCCCTGACGATCATAATTGATGAGTTTATAGATGAATCCGCACCTGTTGGGCAAACGGCCTCTCTTCCCGAGAGTCACCGGCTCTTCCTTCATCTCTCGCTTCACCAGCGCAGGGCGACCGCGCAGACGAGAGAGCGTCCACTTCATACGCCATCATCTCCCTGACACACACACACACACACCTCAGTGAAACCTGGGCCTTACAGTCACCACCAAATCAACATAGACCGTGCGCACTTTCATGGAATAATGCAGTACTTCTTATAAATGATTTATCTGGAAAATTATTAACAACTAAAATGGAACAAAGTGTAAAAGTGAAATAAAAATTCACTTTAAATTCTAAAAATGTTTAAAATACTCCAAAATATTGCTAATATTTTTAATTAATATTTAAAAAAAGAATAAAAAATAAAAATTTATTACAAAATAAATTAAATAAACAAACAAAATTTAAGATGCACGCAAAAAAATTTAAATGAATACAAATTCAAACTAAATAAATAAAAATAAAGAAATAAATAAGCAAGCTAAATGTAAAAAACATGCAAAATAAATAAAAATTAAATAAAAAAAAATAATAAAAAAATATATATATATATAACTAATAAAAGTGACAAAAACACACAACAAAAGTAAACTAATATTAAAATGGAAACATATAAATGCAAAAATAAAGCATCATCTGATTAAATAAGAGGACAGGTTGTAATGAGTCCGACTGCTGCATGGGCGTCTCAGTAAACCACACTGAGCTGCACACACTCGCACACACTCGTCCGCTGGATTCGGCTCTTGGCAGCGAATGAGTTTGTCACAACTCCAAACCTCTGAGCAAATCAGCGCTCAGCGTTTCTCCTCTTCTAGAGTCGACACAGAATCACTGTGTAACACACACGTTTATTGACTGAACTCGAGCACTGACGCTTTCAAATTAAACGTGGAGCCGCTGACGCACTTTATAGTGGATGAAGCTCTCGGCACAGCTCACACACTGCGCACAGATAATGCAGATCTCTCTCTCTCTCTCTCTCTGCAGAGTGTTTGCTGGTGTGAGGAGGACACACACTGACAGAGGAAAACTGTTCTGAGGTCAAACATCAGACTACTGAGTGACAATTAAAGTATTAGTTCATTTCAGAAAGTACATTTTTGGATAATTTACTCTTCTACACGTCCTCCAAGATGTTCACGTCTGTCTTTCTTCAGTGGAAAAGAAATAATGTTTTTTTAAGGGAACCATTCTCCATATAGTCTTCAATGGGGTCCAACGGGTCAAAGGTCAGATGTGAGTTTCAGTGCAGATTCAAAGTCTCGACACGATCCAGCCGAGGAATAAGAGTCTGATCTAGACAAACCAGCGATATTTGTCGGACGATACTTTCTAACCTCTAATCCACGACTGCACTGGTTGCGTAATGACGCAGGAGAGGGCGGCGGTCACCTGACGCGGGCCGACGATGTAGGGCGAAAACACCACATCGTTATTTTACTTTTGTAAATGGTGTTTGACTCAGTCTTTGCTCGTTGGCTTTGTAAACACCGGGTCGGCTCTTGCGCCTACGTCACGCTTGACCTTTCAATGATCAAGACCAGCATTAGTGGATAAAGTGTATAAGTGTGTATTCTGTTGTAAATGTCGCTGGTGTGTCTAGATCAGACTCTTATTCCTCCATTAAAATGTTATAGATCAGATCAATCAAATGAGACACTGCAGTAGGTCATCTGGTCATTCACAAACCTGTTCTCCACCTTCCCATCATCCTCTTCCTCCTCTTCCTCTTCTTCATCTGGACACAGGCGTTTGGTTTTCTGCACAAAGTGCACCGGGACGAAGGTGATCTGCTTCTCTCCTCCGAAGCCGGTCGGGCAGAACCACCTCTTTCTTCATGTTCATGTCCGAGTACGGGCAACCGAAGGCACTGAGAGAGAGAGAGAGAGAGAGAGAGAGATTAGTTAATAACTAATGATCTTTGCAATGGAAGTGAATTAATCAAAACTAACTTGCTGAACAATAACTTTATTCTAGATCTACAGTAAAGACAAACACTCTCTGTTCCTGTAATGTCCTGTTCTCAGTGTACAGCTGCTGTGAAACATCTGGACTGTTAAAGCGCTGTATAAATGACGGAGACTTGACGTAAATGACAACGTGTTTACTGATGTTTTTGAGCGTCGTCTCATATGATCGAGATCTGAACTAAATCTGATGCACTTCTCTGATCTGATCCTCAGGTCTAATGCAGCTGGACTGCATTAAAAAGAAAAGAAAATAATAAATAATATTATTTATTTATTCATTGCAGCAAAGTGACTTTCATATTCAAGCAGCCAAAACACGACTTTACTTTCCTGATCCTACACTGTAACAGATAATGAGTTCATCTATAATAAAGATTAAATTATGAAGCTCCAGTAGATGAGGCGGTAGAAGATCATGATTACTCATTATAATATGCATGTTAAATTACGCTCATATAGCTCTTGTTTACTGTAATAATGGATGTGAGTGTCTCATATAAAGAAAGTCTGTGTGTCAAACTCATTTAACTCTAGAGGACGTTTATTACAGTGATGCGGACCACAGCAGAATACCGACACGACTGCAGCGTTTGCTTAAACTGCTAGTCTGGAGGTAAACTCTGTGTGCAAATAGGATGGAAATGAGCTTTTAATGAAAACCTCCATCTGTAAGCAGAGAGGACAGAAGCGCAGTTCCTGTCTTACACCGTCTGTGTATCAGAAGTGGCTTTCTAAAAGAAGACAGGATCCTTTCTCTGTACGAGCGCAGCTGATTCTGCGGTGATTATATGATGGGGAAGGTGAGTTACAGGAACAGCAGCGCTGGAGAGAACGAGGGTCCGTTATATTGTGGGATCGGACTCTGTTCCACACCTGAGCTCGTTTAGCACTCGTTTAAGGCTCATATATGAGCAGATGCCAATAATCCTGCTGAATATTAAAGTAAATGTCCTCGACTAAACCAACAGCCGATGGCGACAAAGGCAGAATAAAGGTGTAAAAGGCAACAGCGCTCGCAACCGCAGGTAATGGGTTCCATTCCCAGGAAATGCATGAACTGATAAAGTGTATATGATGGTTGTGTGTGTGTGTGTGTGTGTGTCTCACCTGTGGTGTCCGGTGTATTTAGCTCCTTTGATGTGTCCGATGCCCCTGCAGCCCGGAGTCGGACACACACCCTGCGCCACCGTCTTCACGTCTAGAGAGCCCTGTGTGTGCTGTAAAACAACAACACACACGCTCAAAACAACAATACACACACTCAAAACAACAACACACACGCTCAAAACAACAATACACACACACACTACAAAACAACAACACACACGCTCAAAACAACAACACACATGCTCAAAACAACAATATACACACACTCAAAACACACACGCTCAAAACAACACACACTCAAAACAACAAAACAGAACACACACGCTCAAAACAAACACAAACACACTCAAAATAACACACATGCTCAAAACAACAACACAAAACACACACTGAATGAGCGCAGTGCATTAGCCTGCATTTGACTTCATGAAACACTAATGTAACATGTTTCTACAGCATTACTCTAGTGACCAGCGGCTATTTCAGGTCCTCACACACACACACACACACACACACACACACACACACCCGGATGATAACAACACTTCATATATCATACTAAACACAGTAAAACTTCACGTCTCTCCGGTCAGCCGAGTAATTCATCATGTGTTCTATTAGTGTGGCATAATGGGAACAGACTCTCTCTCACACACACACACACACACTCACCGAGCGGTGGTTCTAGCGGGTGACCCGTCCTGGAGCACCAGCCCATCGGATGAAGATCCGGCAGATCTGAATCCACCCAGAAATCAAACTTCTCATGCCAGCCGTCGAAATGCACCTGAAGAACCCAGAGATCCTCATTACACACACCAAACACACACACCAAACACACACGAGTTTCTCTCACAGCTTACTCCGTTCACCCATTCAGACGACGCTTCAACAAAAAAAACACTAAGAAACGACTACAAAAGTCCAAAAGTAATAAATATAGAGATAATTTGGGGTCAAAAATAAATAAATTAATACTTTTATTCATCAAGGATGCTTTAAACTGCAGTAAAGACATTCATAATGTTCAAATATTATATTTAAAATAAATGGAGGCATTGACAGGGTTCGTACAGACACCGTTAAATGCAATTCCAGGACTTTTCAAGCACTCCTTTTAGTTTTTTTTTAAGAATAAAATTAAACACTTAACTTCACATATATATTCTCTCTCTAATTCAAGCACTTCAAGAACTATTTCATAAATATGGCCATTTTCAAGGGTTTTCCAGACAGGACTTACATTAAAAAAATTCAAGCATTTTAAGCTCCTTGTTCAAACCCTGCATTCAAAATGTGTGTGACGTGTGTAACGGAAGCGATCGGCTCTTCCTCACTTTGACTCTGTAGTCTTCAGTGTCGGTGACGGTGGCGCACGCGGATCAGCATCGGGTTCCTCCTGTCCACACACTCCAGCTTCATGAGCGGCTGGAACCCGTGAGCCGACCTCTACAGGAACACACAGGTCAGAACACACACACACTCACACACTCACACACTCCAGCTTCATGAGCGGCTGGAACCCGTGAGCCGACCTCTACAGGAACACACAGGTCAGAACACACACACACACACTCACACACTCACACACTCACACACTCCAGCTTCATGAGCGGCTGGAACCCGTGAGCCGACCTCTACAGGAACACACAGGTCAGAACACACACACACACACACTCACACACTCACACACTCACACACACACTCACACACTCCAGCTTCATGAGCGGCTGGAACCCGTGAGCCGACCTCTACAGGAACACACAGGTCAGAACACACACACACACACTCACACACTCACACACTCACACACTCACACACTCACACACACCTCACACACTCACACACTCACACTCCAGCTTCATGAGCGGCTGGAACCCGGTGAGCCGGCCTCTACAGGAACCACAGGTAGAACACACACACACACACACCACAGGTCAGAACACACACACTCACACACTCACACACACACTCACACACTCACACACTCCAGCTTCATGAGCGGCTGGAACCCGTGAGCCGGCCTCTACAGGAACACCACAGGTCAGAACACACACACACACACTCACACACTCACACACTCACACACTCACACACTCCAGCTTCACTGAGCGGCTGGAACCCGTGAGCCGACCTCTACAGGAACACACAGGTCAGAACACACACACACACACTCACACACTCACACACTCACACACTCACACACTCCAGCTTCATGAGCGGCTGGAACCCGTGAGCCGACCTCTACAGGAACACACAGGTCAGAACACACACACACACACTCACACACTCACACACTCACACACTCACACACACACTCACACACTCCAGCTTCATGAGCGGCTGGAACCCGTGAGCCGACCTCTACAGGAACACCACAGGTCAGAACACACACACACGCACATACACTCACACACTCACACACACACTCACACACTCACACACTCCAGCTTCATGAGCGGCTGGAACCCGTGAGCCGACCTCTACAGGAACACACAGGTCAGAACACACTCACACACTCACACTCACACACTCCAGCTTCATGAGCGGCTGGAACCCGTGAGCCGGCCTCTACAGGAACACACAGGTCAGAACACACACACACACACTCACACAACACACACACACGCACACACTCACCACACAGAAGGCTTGACTCGGGAGCGGCGGTTGCACTGGTGTCTTCCATGTATTCGTCCCAGGTGAAATGCTCTGGATTGGGGTGTCCTAAAACACAGATACACACCATCACACACAAACAAACACACCTGTACGTCCAGCTGGAGTGTGTAAATCAGTGTGTGTGTGCTGTGGTGAATCAGTTTGGATCCCCAAGGCAAACGCCTCGCTCGGATGATTTCTGACGGATCCTTCAAACACCAGAACTTTCCTCACACACACACACACACACACTCCTCAACAGTCCTTTATAACACTCATTGCGGAGGAAAACATGTTCCAGACGAGCCTAAAACATCATCAAGACTTTGAGGGCATAATATCACAATTCTGACTGTTTGGGGAAAGTCCAGCCCCTTTCCATAACCGCCAGTTTAACACACTACTAAGCTAACTCGACCAGGCCCCGCCCCTTTATTCTGCGTGTGAATTACTATGAGGACTTCGGTATTCAAGTCTGTACTGACATTTTTTAATGTTGAGCTGTTGAGCGGAGTCTGATAAACGCCTCTGATTGGCCGTTGTGTTCAGAACCTCATTGGATATGTCTGTGATTGGCTACAAGCGAGTTTTTGCTTGAAAACAAGCAGAAAAAATAATCTTGTTTCTGTTTAAGATTAACATTATTTTCTTCCCCATTTGCAGATAATTTAGCTTTTTTTAAGCATCAAAATTAATTTTGACTATTTGGACTGGAAACAAGACAAAAATACTAAGTAAAAAAAGCATTTTTTCCAGTAGGGGTATAAAATACTACTATACACTAAATATATGCTATATTTTCTAAATGTCATAATCATCTGTTAAGTATTCAGCACTTCAGTGAGCTCATTGTTTCTGCATTACATTGTTTAAAAATATATACATTTCTGACACACAGTCTCCTCTGATAAGAACAGATCCCTGTACACTGATGTGTGTTTCCTGTAAAGTTGCTGTGAAAGGATGTGTGTGTGAGAAGCGTCCTGTCGGGTTCATACTCACCCTGAGGTGCCGTGAGCGGGCGTCCAGTGATCCTGACACCAGCCCACCGGGTGAATGTGAGGACTGCTCGCGTCACACCTGACCAAACACACACAACATCAGCAAACAGAACACACACAACATCAGCATCACTTTCTGCCGTGTGTCCAGTTATGAGAGGCGTTTATCCAGCCAATGGAAAAGGGTTTTTGAAACCAACATGTGTGTGTGTGTACAGTGTGTGTGAGGGCTTTGCTTCTTTCATAACCACAAATAATACACAGTCAAACCGAAATTTATTCAGACACCATTCTCACTATTCGCTATAGTTTAGAACATGGTGATAAAATATGACAGGAAATACGATATTTGACTGGTTTTGTCCGTCCTTCTGTTGGACTCTCACACATGAATTATGTTGAATATCTGTCAGCTGTTAAATTGAACTACACAATTAGATAATACCAGTTTAGCTCAACCAGTGACCAAGCAATGCGAATGTTGTTCAGTGTGTGTGTAAAAAGAGCATTAGCAATCACAGAAAACACACTTCAGCAGAACATCATCAGCTCACAGTGGAGGAATCATTATTGGTCACACACACGTTACTGTCGTCACTGTATGAAGAATATTTGGGTGTAATATTTGCTCTCACTTATATAAATGATCTATAGTGTCCTGATCACACGAGTAAAACAATATCAGAAATGATATCTGGAGTCTGAGTAATGTGTGGTTCACTGTGAGCATCTGTGTGAGAGCTTCTCCTGCTGGATACACACAGTAATAACACACACAGAACAGAGTCTATGATTTTTCTGCATTAATCCATTTATATCTGCAGTGAGAAAACACTCACACACTCGTCTATCTCGGTGTGTGTGTGTGCGTGTGTGGGACCGACTCTATTTTACCTCCTCTTCCTCTCCGGGGCTTTTCATGAGCAAATCAAATCCCAGCGGTAATGTGGATTTATGTAAAACACAGACGTGCATCAGTGGATACGAGTGCGGGACTGGAATCAATCAGTCGTTATAAACACACGTTACATAAGCAGAAGTGGACGACGTGCATATTAATGCCAGTAAACATCCACTGGGTATCAGAGACGTGTAATACATCACCTGTGCATCTTATCATCATCATTACACAGCCTTTATTCATACATTCTTTCATCTCTTCCTTCTTATGATGTTTGTTTTTATCCGTTTTTTTGCACATTCAGCCGTTTCAACACTTTTCATATTGTTGATGTACACTCACCTAAAGGATTATTAGAAACACCATACTAATACTGTGTTTCGCCTTCAGAACTGCCTTAATTCTACATGGCATTGATTCAACAAGGTGCTGAAAGCATTCTTTAGAAATGTTGGCCCATATTGATAGGATAGCATCTTGCAGTTGATGAAGATTTGTGGGATGCACATCCAGGACACGAAGCTTCCGTTCCACCACATCCCAAAGATGCTCTACTGGGTTGAGATCTGGTGACTGTGGGGTCATTTTAGTACAGTGAACTCATTGTCATGTTCAAGAAACCAGTTTGAAATGATTGGAGCTTTGTGACATGGTGCATTATCCTGCTGGAAGTAGCCATCAGAGGATGGGGACATGGTGGCCATAAAGGGATGGACATGGTCAGAAACGATGCTCAGGTAGGCCGTGGCATTTAAACGATGCCCAATTGGCACTAAGGGGCCTAAAGTGTGCCAATAAAACACACCATTACACCACCACCACCACCACCAGCCTGCACAGTGGTAACAAGGCATGATGGATCCATGTTCTCATTCTGTTTACGCCAAATTCTGACTCTACCATCTGAATGTCTCAACAGAAATCCAGACTCATCAGACCAGGCAACATTTCTCCAGTCTTCAACTGTCCAATTTGTGACTCTTGCAAATTGTCGCCTCTTTTTCCTATTTGTAGTGGAGATGAGTGGTACCCGGTGGGGTCTTCTGCTGTTGTAGCCCATCCACCTCAAGGTTGTGTGTGTTGTGGCTTCACAAATGCTTTGCTGCATACCTCGGTTGTAATGAGTGGTTATTTCAGTCAAGTTGCTCTTCTATCAGCTTGAATCAGTCGGCCCATTCACCTCTGACCTCTAGCATTAACAAGGCATTTTCGCCCACAGGACTGCCGCATACTGGATGTTTTTTTCTTTTCACACCATTCTTTGTAAACCCTAGAAATGGTTGTGTGTGTAAATCCCAGTAACTGAGCAGATTGTGAAATACTCAGACCGGACCGTCTGGCACCAACAACCGTGACACGCTCAAAATTGCTTAAATCACCTTTCTTTCCCATTCTGACATTCAGTTTGGAGATATCACAATATCTATCCATCCATCATCTATCATCCATACATTAATATATTCTGTATATCCATAAATCAATCCATCCATCATCTATCTATCTATATATCCATCCATCCATCTATAATGACAATAAAGGTAATCTAATGTAATCTAATCAAGCTGTACTGTATAGAGCACAGCAGAAACAAAGCGACTTGACTCACCAGTAGTCGTACGTGTCGTGCCCAGTTGTCAAAGTGAACGAGGGAATCGGTTGTCCACGATGTCGGCGATGCTGGCCACACACACCAGACACGGGTTCTTCCTGTCCACCGCCTCCAGCTTCATGCCCACCTCAAACATGGAGGCGCTCGCAGTCTGTGTGGAGAGAAACACATGATGAGGATATTGAGGAAGTGTTTCCCAGTCCAGCAGCTGGATGGACATACACTAGTCTGGGGTCTGAGTCCCGAGGGAGAGAGTGGTGTATAGAGTGGACTTACACTGGTCTGGGGTCTGAAGAGGGTCTTTGGTGCCGGCTGAAGCGTTGCAGGACTCCAGGTATTTCTCCCAGTCAAACTCGTTCGGCTTGTAACCTGATAGAGACAAAACAATCGATTAATTAAACGGAGAAAAAGAGCTCAATTACACATCCACCGATCCATCCATCCATTACTATCAATCTATCATCTCTCTATCCATCCATTCATCTATCATCCATCTATCCTTCTATCTATCCATCCATCTATCCTTCCTTCCATCCATCCATCCATCCATCCATCCATCCATCCTTCTATCCTTCTATCCATCCATCCATCCTTCTATCCTTCTATCCTTCTCATCCATCCATCCTTCCATCCATCCATCCATCCATCCATCCATCCATCCTTCTATCCTTCTATCCTTCTATCCATCCATCCATCCATCCATCCATCCTTCTATCCTTCTATCCTTCTATCCATCCATCCATCCATCCATCCTTCTATCCATCCATCCATCCATCCTTCCATCCATCCATCCATCCATCCATCCTTCTATCCATCCAGTCCGTCTGGCTAAAGCACATGATGTGTTGTGAATAAACATCTCAGCCGGGGTGTTTAGGAAGATAATGGAGATTAACTCTAACAAACCTTTGGGTGGATGAAGTTTGCGTCCCGTGGACTCGCACCATCCGGCCGGCTTGATGTCAGGAGAGTCTGCGTTTACCCAGAAGTCATAGCACTCCGAGTACCCGTCGATACGGAGATGCAGGCGGAAGCCAATCACCTTCAACAACAAGCAGCAGCAAATCAACAGGAATCTCAACTTGCCCAAAAACAAACATTTATTGGGCAGAAACAGGTGCAATCAAAACTATATTTATGCATATTTCTGCATTGTTTTACGCATTTATGCATCTAGCAGATGCTTTTTTTTTCTGATGAGCCCGTGAACACAACAGCCAATCAGTGGCTTTTACGACTCAAAGCCTCACGATTTTAAAATGACCAGTAGCGTCAGTACCGGCTTTAACGACACCAATATTAAAGTGAGTGTTTCTGACCTCGGCCACTGACAGCACACAGAACATGGACGGATGCAGCGGGTCGATCCCTTTCCAGCCTCATCCCGACCTTAAACCCGTTCCTGCAGTTCGGGAACGCCTGGAACTTAGAAGAGCACAAATCAGAGAATGTATCATACATCATAAGAATGGCATCTATGGTCATTTTATTCTTTCTGTTTATTGTGACAGCATCTTCATCCTCCTCATCCTCAGCTGTACCTCAGTGAAGAGCTCCTGAGGCGCTGCTTCTGCTCTCTCGTCCTCCAGATAATGATCCCAGGACCACAGCTTCTTCTTACCACTCACTGCTGACACACACACTCAATAATTCAAAGCGTACCATACCACAAACATCGATGCTGTCGGAGAGTTATAGATGGAGTGCACTAGCAGATAACACTCGCTTCCAGAAGTAAAAACACTATTACTCTCCTCCATAGGCTATAAAGACAGGTTGGCTGTCAGGGCGCGGCTAATCGATGGGCTTCGCTTCTGTTCAAGCCGTCAGCCCACATTATTTCCACTAATTTAATGGATGGATGGATGGATGAATCGGAATATGTGGTGAAAACTACATTACCCATGATGCTGTGCAGAATATTCCACCAATTACAGAGTCAAAACATGCAAAACATTGAGTATCTATCGAGTCAGAATGGTCAAATATGCGTGTATAGATTAAAAACTGATATAGTTGCCTCTATAATCAACATGTTTATATTTCGTCATGCTTCATGGAATTGTAGTTCTTCCTTTTTTGCTTCAAGTCAAAGTTTGTAATGTTGTGATTCTCCTTATAGCCGTTAAATCCCTACGGAAAAAATACTTCTGGAAAAACGCCTAAATATGACTATTTCCGATACGCACTTTTTCTTTTTAAAGTATGGCAGCAGTTTCTTTTTTCTACCTTGTGAAGTGGAAACTTTATTCTTCATCTTGGTGGCGTCGTCTTCGGTCGCTCCTGAGGAGGAAGAAGAAAGACTGATCACTGAGCTGTAGGTCAGAAGGACAGAGGTCAGAGGTCAGCGGTGCTCACACGTAGACTGTTCTGATCCGATGCACTTCTGGGGTTCAACTTCGGGTTCTTCCTCTTGCGGTCGTCGCTCTGCATCATTAGAGATCGACTACGGACACAAATAAACCTATTCATCAGAGCATTCAACTCTCTCTTCTGCTCACAGCTGCGCAGATTTGATCAAAAATACAGCAAAAAAATTGAAATATTATTGTAATGTAAATCATCTGTTTTCTATGTGAATATATAATAAAGTGTAATTTATTCCTGTGATGTCCAGCATCATTACTCCAGTCTTACTCAGTGTCACATGATCGTCCAGAAATCACTTAATATGAGGATCTGATGTGTGCATTTAATTGCATTAAAGATGTGCATATTATCACTTCATTTTTCAAACAATTTTAAACCACATAACTATAATCTATTCATTATTATTACTATTATTATAAAATAAAATAAACAAAATAAGAAATACTACTGTTGTAATGTAAAATAAATAACAATGTATATATCATTTTTTTACAGTACACCTAATATATTTATATAGATATATTTTAGCACATAGTATTTAAATATATATATATATATTTTTTTTTTTTCCAGTACATCTACTAAAAAAAATAAATTCTTATTTAATTTTTATTTTCCCCCAGGACATCTACTTATCTTTATGTCTTAATTTTCAAGCATTAAACCAAAGAACATTGTGTCAGAAAAAGCAGGGAGACCTTAGAGGTTCTTGTGCTGACAACACATATTAATTTCTGTACATATTAATGTAAACATTTATATAAATGTATTACCGTTACAACCTAAAAACACTTTGTGCTTATATTTACTTACATAAATCCCAGCCTTTTTTGATAATTGCACAAAGCCATTTCATGACTTCAGTTTAAGTTCATGACTCCCATGTCTAGAGAACGCGACACTAATAAAGATGATCTCTAGCCATAATGTTGTAATATTTCATAACACATAAAGCTACAGCATCATCATGAGTCCATAATAAATAAACTGACCGGCTGATATCGGGGTCAGGGTTTCATCCCGCAAGCGTCCGACTCAAACACATGCTTCATCTGTCCTGGACCAACCAGAGCACACACTCACAGGACCTGAAAGAGACCATCAACATCAGATTACTGCGGTTCACACACTCATCCGTACAGCAGAACAACAGCAGTGAGAATGAGACGAGTGTGTGTGAAAATAATCCTGACATCCGTGGAAATAAAACATGAACAAAACTTCCACTGATCACAATAATCTGTAATGTTTTTAAACATAATAGGCAATAAATGTTTTAAATATAACAATACTATATTATAATAATTAGAATAAAACATAATAGTATAAATACAGTAATATTAAATATAATACAAATATTTGTAAAAATGTATATAAACTATCACATTATGAGGAAAATATATTTTATACATACAATATCTTAAATATGAGGGAAGAATGAAACTATAAACTTAGGTTAAAGTATTTATCTGACAAAATAATTTGGCATAAAATGTCAGATACAGGTTTTATTTTACCATGCAAAAAAATTCAGTAGAAAAACAAAGAGCTGACAGGAAAAAGAATACATTCACCAAAACATAATAAGTTATTCATATTTCACTGGTTCTCTCATTTTTGCATTTGTTTATGATGTATTTGATTGACAGTCTGTTTCATTGCATCACCATCACAAATAAACCAATCGAACTCCAAGCACAACTACAATATGATATTATCAAAATATGAAGAAAATGTTGTAAAGGGTGAAGAAGTCAGTTTCCTCATGCTTGTTTAGTTCTTTTAAGTTATTTTCAGTGATTTTGAGGCCTTATGAGTGTAAATTCATCATCTGACATATTTCCTGCAGAAACCGGACAGAACGAAAAAGAGAAGTAATTACACTGTAAAAGAGCGAGTGTGTTAGTGACGAGGCGCAGAGAGAAACATGAATTATTCAGTGTGTTACGACACAAAAACACAAAGGAGCATTCAAAAATAAATAAGCAATAAATAAACCAGTGAAGCCGAAGCTGACGTCAAGATGAATAAACCTGCGATTAATCTGAATATTAAACTGATACACCGCAACCAAACACTCTAAAATAAACTATTAAAAATTTATTGAAATAGAGCAGAAAAATATTGCTTGAAAAACTTTAAAAATGAAATGTTGCCCAGGCAATAAACTGAAATTGAAATTATAAATTGGAAATAAATAAAATGGAAATTGAAATAAAATAAATTTACATGTATTCATTTAGCTGACGCTTTTATCCAAAGCGACGAGTCGTCGAGCGTCAGCAGAACTTGCTGATATTTCTGTCACACACACACACTGTACTTT
The DNA here is from genome assembly GCA_030378365.1 of Hybognathus amarus. Classification (NCBI taxonomy): domain Eukaryota; kingdom Metazoa; phylum Chordata; class Actinopteri; order Cypriniformes; family Leuciscidae; genus Hybognathus; species Hybognathus amarus. Next base: position 424,813 of record JAQIUQ010004464.1, read on the forward strand.
TTCTTTCCTTTCATTGAAATCTCAAACAATGGAAATCTTGTGGAGTGAATCAGTCACTCAAACACACACACACACACACACACACGGTGAACATTAAAGAGTCAGTTTACTCAAACGTCATCACTCCAGTCAGGTTTTTAAGAGGGACTGATAAAGCATCACTACAAATGACTCATTTCAGAGACACTTTTAGAGTCAGTTCGTCAGTTTTCTGGAATCGAATCGATTATCTGGATTCAAATCTTTTCGTATTTTGTCTGATTCACTTTTGTAACCGGTTCGACTCACTGTTTAAAGTCCGAGTCTGCAGTTTGTCCTCTTTGTCGCCATCTCTGTTGGAAATCTGCAATTGCAGTCATCCGTGGAGGATCAGCTTTACGCGAGTTCGCGCCTCGGCACGGCACAATATGGAAAAAGCTTCGGTTTCGGATCAGTTCGCGGGATTTTTAAGGGTGTACTTTAGGAGAGGATTAATCAACTATAAACACACGATGAAAACAGTAATAAACACAGTAACCGTTCAGACGAGGAAACGACCCCCTCGTGAAGAGGAAGAAATACATTTATCCAACAAAGAAATCACAAACCAGTACTGAAACATCCAGAGAGACTCGCTCTGTTCACATCGGCCGTTTATGAAAAGAAAGCTCATCACAATCAGAATAAATACATGATCATCATTCAAAAGCTGCAACGATTATGAACTGACACACTTCGTGTCTGATGATGTCGAAGTCTATCTTTTTAAAACACAAACACACAGTTTTGATACCTGTGATTCTTTAAGTTCTGCGTCTTATAATCCTTCATAAACTATAATACAAGATTATGAACTTCCTCTCAGCCTTGGCTATAAAACGATTTTTAAGAAACATTTACAAACTTAAAAAGATTTTAACCTAATATTAAATAATAAAACTTTTGTTACATAGTCTCTGTATGTTACATATGATTCATTATTATTATTACTCAGTGCTTAAATATATAATTACACTGTAACAATGAAACATTCAAATAAAGTTAAACTTCGGTGAACGCGTCATACACTGCATTACAATGATCAATATATGTGTTAGTTTATTATGAATATTTCTTTTATTGAGGTTTATTCAATCATATTAACGTCTGACTTTAATAATGTATTAATAATGTATTAGTAAATGCTCAAACACAGACTCAGGTTAATAGAGAAGTGTGTAAACTGATGTACACTGATGAAGCCGCACAACAGTTTTAGGAACACTTTATAATATTCAAATGTGTTATTTTTATGCAATACACACGACACACACAATACACATGATACGAATACACACAATACACACCATTCAGCTGTACAGAAACTCAAATCCAGAGAGTTAAACATGTACAGTAAAGACACACACACTCACTAAAACTCATTCTCACACACACACACACACACTAAAACTCACACTGATGATGGCAGATAGTGCTGCTTGTCTCTGATGTGTGTCTGGATTTGAGTGCAGGAAGTTGTTTACATGTTTCCTGCTGAATGGCTACACACACACACACACACACACACACACACACACACAAACTGTTTTATTGTTCAGCAACACTCGCTTGTGTCTCGTTTCCACATCAGATCATCTCTATATAAATATGTGTGTTTGTGGATCGTTCAAATGTTTATTTTTTATGTAGACCAGGAGTTCTCAAAAGGTTTCAAGAGTTCCCTGTTTCAAATCATTGGATTTTTCCCAAACACACACACACACACTTTACAGCACGCAATGTTTGGGAAAATCCAATGATTTGAAACAGGGAAACTCTTGAAACCTCTTGAGAACTCCTGGTCTACATAAAAAATAAACATTTAACGAACCACACACACACACACACACTCACAGCTGGGCCTTCCTCCTCCTCTCCTCATCATTCATCATCATGATGCTGTCATGTAATACTATCAATCTAAGGTGAGGGAGTTATGAATCGGCCATAATCAATCTCTCCAGAGATCTCCAAATCAGACGAATTAAAGAACAGAAACATTTTAAACATTTTGTGTATTGTACTATTATAATCACACAATATGCTGAAAAGTGCACTTTTGATCTGTTGTGAAAGCTGCGCCACATTAAGAGAATCCCTATAGAAGTGTAATGTTTCTGTAAACGAATGAATTATTATTTCATTAATATTATCGTTATTATGAACTATTGAATGTGAAAGCTCGTATGAATTGAGGTTATGAGCAGCTTTTGCATTTGCATGAATTAATGTATGGAGTAAACGCACAACTAAAGCTCAAAGAGGTTAAACAGTAAATGCACTTATAAACAACTATCAAATAATATTCACAACACTGCAAATCCAGCACTAATCATGTGTGCTCATCAGATTGATTTACAACCCAACACTGCAGCAGAAAACACTCAACTAAAGCTCGCTAACACACTTCTGTACAATAAACACTTTGAATATTCAATATACAAAATTGATAGAAAATCTGAAAGTAAAAGTGAAATTCAACAGGTGCAGCTCTCGATGATCCAACATTACAGAGATTCCCTCAGACAAGGGTTTGATATGACACTCATACATGACTGACACACACACACACACACACAACACAACACATCCATGATGAGAGCAGGAAAATGGCGACTTCACCACACAAACAAGTAAATACATGTGATGACACACACACACACACACACACACACACACACACACACACACACTGCGAGAGAATCAGATGAGTTGTAACACTCGCGCGCGCGTCATCAGATGACGGGAAACACTGTAACACATACACCTAACACACACCAAACACACACGAGCGACTACTTTCTGCCAACAGAAACACACAGATTAGCCGAACAGCATTATCACAAGCACACACACACGACTGCATCTGCACAGGAACGACACACACATCCCAGTCCTGGAACGCACAACCTCACACCTGTGAAGCGGATTGAACACAACAACACAAACTCAGGCAAATATTAATGAATATTTCTCACCAGCACGAGCCTGAGATCCGCCAGTCTGACGCGGTGACAGCGAGTGCAGTGCGCATGCGCAGAGCCCTCTGCTGGAGAGGAGACAGGTGTCACTTACGGACAGAGCACGTGACACATTCCTCTGTTCTTCACGCCTTCGACACGAATAAAGTTCAGATCGGGATATTCTGAACAGATAGATAAAATTATGCAAATTTCATCAACAGGTTTTGTTATACTGAAAGATTTTTTTATAATCATAACTTTACACCACACAATACACCATTATGGAACAATAGATATATTATGGTCAGGAATAAATCACTGTTTGACAAGATTTGGATGGAGAAAGGTATTTGGGCTGTGTCCCATTTAATTGACAGCAATACTGGAATTATATCATATGAGCATTTTTATTTTAAATATAATTTCATTTGCAATCGGGCCAGTTTTGAATCTATTACTAAAGCCATCCCTAAGCTGTCGTATGTCAAATTAAAGAAAATCTCTCTTATTCTGTCTCTATAATCCCACATCTTCCAGTACTGTTAGTTGAAGGCCGTGAGTTTAAAGGAAGCCAACTTTCAAACACAAACTGTTAGAAATAAATTTAATCACATTTCTTATCCTTTATTAGTGTAGGCTATTGAAACTTAATTTCACATTCTTTCTCAAAAGATAGCATTCACAGACTTAGAACTGAGTATTTGAAATTCCCGTTACCCCCCCCCCCCAAAGTTAAAGAAGTACATTTTAAAATTTTAGATGGCATATCCATCGAGTGAATATTTGCGACATAGATTTGGTTTTGACACAAATACATGTTTATTTTGTGATGATATTGATCAAAGAATACCTCGCCTCGAAGACCTCACTGAAAAGGACATTATTTATGGACGTTTAATGAATAATAACAAAGATAACTTCCTGGTTAATAATATCCTTATGCTGGGGAAATTTTTTGTACACAAATCAAAATACCTTAAGGTGAAACCAATGTTCTGTGCATTTCATGGTGAATTTGTTTCATTTACAAAAGCCCTCAAAGTGATAAAAAAGAAAACTGCAATTAGTCTTTTATCTGGTCATAGAAGAGTATGATTTAACAAAGAAACCTTATTAGAAAACCCCCTACTTTATTTTTATTTTATTTATTATTTTTATTTATTTATTTTAAGTTTATTTTATTTCATGCACCTGTGCTGTATGTATTTGTTTGTATATTGTAAATAATTGTTACTATTGCCTTACTGTTTGTACATGAATAATTGTTCAAAAAAAAAATTCTGTACGGATGGATGATGATGTCACGGAACCAAACACACTAGAGCACAGCTTGTTTGCTACAGTTTTCTAAATGTCATAATCATCTGTTAGCAAACAAGTATTCATCACTTCAGTGAGCTCATAGTTTCTGCATTACATTATTACATTGTTTGAATTAATACATTTTTAGCCTAAATAACATAAATAACAGTTTCCTCTGATAATAATAACCGATCACTGTACACTAATGTTTTACTAATAAATATTTGCCACAAACTACGTTTTTCCCTCTGAAACGGAGAACTTTCTTAATAATGAGAGCGATGATATCAATTTATTATAATACTTCTTCATAATTCTGATTGTTCTGAATTATTTTATTAGCAATAAGAATACATTGTTAAACAGTTAAAGGAACTATTAATGCATAATGGATAAACATTAGGCTACTTTTATCATTTTTATTATTATCTTGTCTGATTATCTGCAGGGAAACATTATAATATAGATAAAACACTTACAGTAGTTATTAAACGTTACATGCAGTTCAAAGGCAGAGTTGTAAACCATCATAAATATATTTATGTTTCTGGCAGATTCTCCAGGATGATATGATATTAATTATATGATAGGGAAGAGCGGGAAACAACCTAACGCATTTTGGTTTTGGCTCAATTAATTATAAAAATAATTAGGTTGGATTAATTATTTTTTTACACAAGCAACATAGCCTACATATCTCTGCTACAAATGAACACTTAAAGTTTTTTGGGACCCACCATTTTCGTACAGTTGCACTGAAAGTGACAGAAGTGCAAATGTTACAACTTATGCGGGGTTAATTGTAACAGACAGAGGGGTTAGTTGTAACACTTGTAACACACATAATTCAGTTCTATATTATTTGTAGACTGTCTTCTGGCAGCAAGAGAAAAAGAGTGGAAACACAACCTGATTGATATAATACTATATAAAACATTATATTATTTTCTATTATGTTACATTAAGTTTCGTAAATTTTTGGTGGGAGTATTCGCGGAGATATTAGCCGAAAACCGTCGGCCGCACTCTGAAATGGCGCCACGAGCTCGGGAGAAAGTCGCAAATATCTCCGCGAAAAATAAACGTTTCGACGCTAAATTTTTATCGAGTGGAGAACGGACCGATACCTTTCGAAAGAGACCACCTTCAACCTCGTGGCCCCCCGGGAGCCCGAGATATTAGCCGAAAACCTCGGCCGCGCACTGAAATGGCCCCGCGAGCTCGGGAGAAAATCGCAAATATTTCCGCGAAAAATTAACGTTTCGACGGCAAATTTTTATCGAGTGGAGAACGGACCGATACCTTTCGAAAGAGACCACCTTCAGCCTCGTGGGCCCCCGGAGCCCGAGATATTAGCAGAAAACCGTCGGCCGCGCTCTGAAATGGCGGCGCGAGCTCGGGAGAAAATCGCAAATATCTCCGCGAAAAATGAACGTTTCGACGGCAAATTTTTATCGAGTGGAGAACGAACCGATACCTTTCGAAAGAGACCACCCTCAACCTCGTGGCCCCCCGGGAGCCCGAGACATTAACCAAAAACCGTCGGCCGCGCTCTGAAATGGCGGCGCGAGCTCGGGAGAAAATCGCAAATTTCTCCGCGAAAAATGAACGTTTCGACGGCAAATTTTTATCGAGTGGAGAACGGACCGACACCTTTCGAAAGAGACCACCCTCAACCTCGTGGCCCCCCGGGAGCCCGAGACATTAACCAAAAACCGTCGGCCGCGCTCTGAAATGGCGCCACGCGCTCGGGAGAAAGTCGCAAATATCTCCGCGAAAAATGAACGTTTCGACGGCAAATTTTTATCGAGTGGAGAACGAACCGATACCTTTCGAAAGAGACCACCCTCAACCTCGTGGCCCCCCGGGAGCCCGAGACATTAACCAAAAACCGTCGGCCGCGCTCTGAAATGGCGCCACGCGCTCGGGAGAAAGTCGCAAATATCTCCGCGAAAAATAAACGTTTCGACGCCAATTTTTTATCGAGTGGAGAACGGATCGATACCTTTCGAAAGAGACCACCCTCAACCGCGTGGGCCCCCGGGAGCCCGAGGCATTAACCGAAAACCGTCGGCCGCGCTCTGAAATGGCGCCACGAAGCTCGGGAGAAAGTCGCAAATATCTCCGCGAAAAATAAACGTTTCGACGCTAAATTTTTATCGAGTGGAGAACGGACCGATACCTTTCGAAAGAGACCACCTTCAACCTCGTGGCCCCCCGGGAGCCCGAGATATTAGCCGAAAACCTCGGCCGCGCACTGAAATGGCCCCGCGAGCTCGGGAGAAAATCGCAAATATTTCCGCGAAAAATTAACGTTTCGACGGCAAATTTTTATCGAGTGGAGAACGGACCGATACCTTCGAAAGAGACCACCTTCAGCCTCGTGGGCCCCCGGGAGCCCGAGATATTAGCAGAAAACCGTCGGCCGCGCTCTGAAATGGCGGCACGAGCTCGGGAGAAAATCGCAAATATCTCCGCGAAAAATGAACGTTTCGACGGCAAATTTTTATCGAGTGGAGAACGAACCGATACCTTTCGAAAGAGACCACCCTCAACCTCGTGGCCCCCCGGGAGCCCGAGACATTAACCAAAAACCGTCGGCCGCGCTCTGAAATGGCGGCGCGAGCTCGGGAGAAAATCGCAAATTTTTCCGCGAAAAATGAACGTTTCGACGGCAAATTTTTATCGAGTGGAGAACGGACCGACACCTTTCGAAAGAGACCACCCTCAACCTCGTGGCCCCCCGGGAGCCCGAGACATTAACCAAAAACCGTCGGCCGCGCTCTGAAATGGCGCCACGCAGCTCGGGAGAAAGTCGCAAATATCTCCGCGAAAAATGAACGTTTCGACGGCAAATTTTTATCGAGTGGAGAACGAACCGATACCTTTCGAAAGAGACCACCCTCAACCTCGTGGCCCCCCGGGAGCCCGAGACATTAACCAAAAACCGTCGGCCGCGCTCTGAAATGGCGCCACGCGCTCGGGAGAAAGTCGCAAATATCTCCGCGAAAAATAAACGTTTTGACGCCAATTTTTTATCGAGTGGAGAACGGATCGATATCTTTCAAAGAGACCACCCTCAACCGCGTGGGCCCCCGGGAGCCCGAGGCATTAACCAAAAACCGTCGGCCGCGCTCTGAAATGGCGCCACGAGCTCGGAGAAAGTCGCAAATATCTCCGCGAAAAATAAACGTTTCGACGCCAAATTTTTATCGAGTGGAGAACGGACCGATACCTTTCGAAAGAGACCACCTTCAACCTCGTGGCCCCCCGGGAGCCCGAGATATAGCCGAAAACCTCGGCCGCGCACTGAAATGGCCCCGCGAGCTCGGAGAAAATCGCAAATATTTCCGCGAAAAATTAACGTTTCGACGGCAAATTTTTATCGAGTGGATAACGGACCGATACCTTTCGAAAGAGACCACCTTCAGCCTCGTGGGCCCCCGGAGCCCGAGACATTAACCAAAAACCGTCGGCCGTGCTCTGAAATGGCTGCCACGAGCTCGGGAGAAAGTCGCAAATATCTCCGCGAAAAATAAACGTTTCGACGGCTAAATTTGTATCGAGTAGAGAACGGACCGATACCTTTCGAAAGAGACCACCTTCAGCCTCGTGGGCCCCCGGGAGCCCGAGATATACGCAGAAAACCGTCGGCCGCGCTCTGAAATGGCGGCGCGAGCTCGGGAGAAAATCGCAAATATCTCCGCGAAAAATGAACGTTTCGACGGCAAATTTTTATCGAGTGGAGAACGAACCGATACCTTTCGAAAGAGACCACCCTCAACCTCGTGGCCCCCCGGGAGCCCGAGACATTAACCAAAAACCGTCGGCCGCGCTCTGAAATGGCGCCACGCGCTCGGGAGAAAGTCGCAAATATCTCCGCGAAAAAATGAACGTTTCGACGGCAAATTTTTATCGAGTGGAGAACGAACCGATACCTTTCGAAAGAGACCACCCTCAACCTCGTGGCCCCCCGGGAGCCCGAGACATTAACCAAAAACCGTCGGCCGCGCTCTGAAATGGCGCCACGCGCTCGGGAGAAAGTCGCAAATATCTCCGCGAAAAATAAACGTTTTGACGCCAATTTTTTATCGAGTGGAGAACGGATCGATACCTTTCGAAAGAGACCACCCTCAACCGCGTGGGCCCCCGGGAGCCCGAGGCATTAACCAAAAACCGTCGGCCGCGCTCTGAAATGGCGCCACGAGCTCGGGAGAAAGTCGCAAATATCTCCGCGAAAAATAAACGTTTCGACGCCAAATTTTTATCGAGTGGAGAACGGACCGATACCTTTCGAAAGAGACCACCCTCAACCGCGTGGGCCCCCGGGAGCCCGAGATATTAGCCGAAAACCGTCGGCCGCGCTCTGAAATGGCGGCGCGAGCTCGGGAGAAAATCGCAAATATTTCCGCGAAAAATTGAACGTTTTGACGGCAAATTTTTATCGAGTGGAGAAAAGACCGATACCTTTCGAAAGAGACCACCTTCAACCTCGTGGCCCCCCGGGAGCCCGAGATATTAGCCGAAAACCTCGGCCGCGCACTGAAATGGCCCCGCAAGCTCGGGAGAAAATCGCAAATATTTCCGCGAAAAATTAACGTTTCGACGGCAAATTTTTATCGAGTGGATAACGGACCGATACCTTTCGAAAGAGACCACCTTCAGCCTCGTGGGCCCCCGGGAGCCCGAGACATTAACCAAAAACCGTCGGCCGCGCTCTGAAATGGCGCCACGAGCTCGGGAGAAAGTCGCAAATATCTCCGCGAAAAATAAACGTTTCGACGCCAAATTTTTATCGAGTGGAAGAACGGACCGATACCTTTCGAAAGAGACCACCCTCAACCGCGTGGGCCCCCGGGAGCCCGAGATATTAGCCGAAAACCGTCGGCCGCGCTCTGAAATGGCGGCGCGAGCTCGGGAGAAAATCGCAAATATTTCCGCGAAAAATTAACGTTTCGACGGCAAATTTTTATCGAGTGGAGAACAGACCGATACCTTTCGAAAGAGACCACCTTCAACCTCGCGGCCCCCGGGAGCCCGAGATATGTAGCCGAAAACCTCGGCCGCGCACTGAACTGGCCCCGCAAGCTCGGGAGAAAATCGCAAATATTTCCGCGAAAAATGAACGTTTCGACGGCAAATTTTTATCGAGTGGAGAACGAACCGATACCTTTCGAAAGAGACCACCCTCAACCTCGTGGCCCCCCGGGAGCCCGAGACATTAACCAAAAACCGTCGGCCGCGCTCTGAAATGGCGCCACGCGCTCGGGAGAAAGTCGCAAATATCTCCGCGAAAAATGAACGTTTCGACGGCAAATTTTTATCGAGTGGAGAACGAACCGATACCTTTCGAAAGAGACCACCCTCAACCTCGTGCGCCCCGGAAGCCCGAGACATTAACCAAAAACCGTCGGCCGCGCTCTGAAATGGCGCCACGCGCTCGGGAGAAAGTCGCAAATATCTCCGCGAAAAATAAACGTTTTGACGCCAATTTTTTATCGAGTGGAGAACGGATCGATACCTTTCGAAAGAGACCACCCTCAACCGCGTGGGCCCCCGGGAGCCCGAGGCATTAACCAAAAACCGTTGGCCGCGCTCTGAAAATGGCGCCGACGAGCTCGGGAGAAAGTCGCAAATATCTCCGCGAAAAATAAACGTTTCGACGCCAAATTTTTATCGAGTGGAGAACGGACCGATACCTTTCGAAAGAGACCACCCTCAACCGCGTGGGCCCCCGGGAGCCCGAGATATTAGCCGAAAACCGTCGGCCGCGCTCTGAAATGGCGCGCGAGCTCGGGAGAAAATCGCAAATATTTCCGCGAAAAATTAACGTTTCGACGGCAAATTTTTATCGAGTGGAGAAAAGACCGATACCTTTCGAAAGAGACCACCTTCAACCTCGTGGCCCCCGGGAGCCCGAAATATTAGCCGAAAACCTCGGCCGCGCACTGAAATGGCCCCGCAAGCTCGGGAGAAAATCGCAAATATTTCCGCGAAAAATTAACGTTTCGACGGCAAATTTTTATCGAGTGGATAACGGACCGATACCTTCGAAAGAGACCACCTTCAGCCTCGTGGGCCCCCGGGAGCCCGAGACATTAACCAAAAACCGTCGGCCGCGCTCTGAAATGGCGCCACGAGCTCGGGAGAAAGTCGCAAATATCTCCGCGAAAAATAAACGTTTCGACGCCAAATTTTTATCGAGTGGAGAACGGACCGATACCTTTCGAAAGAGACCACCCTCAACCGCGTGGGCCCCCGGGAGCCCGAGATATTAGCCGAAAACCGTCGGCCGCGCTCTGAAATGGCGGCGCGAGCTCGGGAGAAAATCGCAAATATTTCCGCGAAAAATTAACGTTTCGACGGCAAATTTTTATCGAGTGGAGAACAGACCGATACCTTTCGAAAGAGACCACCTTCAACCTCGTGGCCCCCCGGGAGCCCGAGATATTAGCCGAAAACCTCGGCCGCGCACTGAAATGGCCCCGCGAGCTCGGGAGAAAATCGCAAATATTTCCGCGAAAATTAACGTTTCGACGGCAAATTTTTATCGAGTGGATAACGGACCAGACCTTTCGAAAGAGACCACCTTCAGCCTCGTGGGCCCCGGAGCCGAGACATTAACCAAAAACCGTCGGCCGTGCTCTGAAATGGTGCCACGAGCTTGGGAGAAAGTCGCAAATATCTCCTGGAAAATAAACGTTTCGACGCTAAATTTGTATCGAGTATAGAACGAACCGATATCAGCCTCGTGGGCCCCCAGGAGCCCGAGATATACGCAGAAACCGTCGGCCGCGCCTCTGAAATGGCGGCGCGAGCTCGGGAGAAAGTCGACAAGTATCTCGCGAAAAATGAGCGTTTTCGACGGCAAATTTTTATCGAGTGGAGAACGAACCGATACCTTCCGAAAGAGACCACCCTCAACCTGCGTGGCCCCCGGGAGCCTCGAGACATTAGCCAAAAACCGTTGGCCGCAGCTCTGAAAATGGCCGCCACGCAGCCCTGGGAGAAAGTCGCAAATATCTCCGCGAAAAATAAACGTTTCGACGCCAAATTTTTATCGAGTGGGAGAACGGACCGAATACCTTTCGAAGAGACCACCCTCAACCGCGTGGGCCCCCGGGAGCCCGAGATATTAGCCGAAAACCGTCGGCCGCGCTCTGAAATGGCGGCAAGCTCGGGAAGAAATTCGCAAATATTTCCGTGAAAAATTAACGTTTCGACGGCAAATTTTTATCGAGTGGAGAACAGACCCGATACCTTTCGAAAGAGACCACCTTCAACCTCGTGGCCCCCGGGAGCCCGAGATATCAGCCGAAAACCTCGGCCGCGCACTGAAATGGCCCCGCGAGCTCGGAGAAAATCGCAAATATTTCCGCGAAAAATTAACGTTTCGACGGCAAATTTTTATCGAGTGGATAACGGACCGATACCTTTCGAAAGAGACCACCTTCAGCCTCGTGGGCTCCGGAGCCCGAGACATTAACCAAAAACCGTCGGCCGTGCTCTGAAATGGTGCCACGAGCTCGGGAGAAAGTCGCAAATATCTCCGCGAAAATAAACGTTTCGACTGCTAAATTTGTATCGAGTATAGAATCGATACTCGAATCAGCCTCAGTGGGCCCCCAGGAGCCCGAGATATACGCAGAAAACCGTCGGCCGCGCTCTGAAATGGCGCGCGAGCTCGGGAGAAAATCGCAAATATCTCCGCGAAAAATGAACGTTTCGACGGAAAATTTTTATCGAGTGGAGAAACGAACCGATACCTTTCGAAAGAGACCACCCTCAACCTCGTGGCCCCCCGGGAGCCCGAGACATTAACCAAAAACCGTCGGCCGCGCTCTGAAATGGCGCCACGCGCTCGGGAGAAAGTCGCAAATATCTCCGCGAAAAAATGAACGTTTCGACGGCAAATTTTTATCGAGTGGAGAACGAACCGATACCTTTCGAAAGAGACCACCCTCAACCCTCGTGGCCCCCCGGAGCCCAAGACATTAACCAAAAACCGTCGGCCGCGCTCTGAAATGGCGCCATGCGCTCTGGGAGAAGTCGCAAATATCTCCGCTGAAAATAAACGTTTTGACGCCAATTTTTTATCGAGTGGAAAACGGACTCTATACCTTTTCGAAAGAGACCACCCTCAACCGCGTGGGCCCCCGGAGCCCGAGATATGAGCCGAAAGCTGTCGGCCGCGCTCTTGAAATGGCGGCGCAGCTCGGGAGAAATCGCAAATATTTCCGCGAAAAATGAACGTTTCGACGGCAAATTTTTATCGAGTGGAAGAACGGACTCATACCTTTCGAAAGAGACCACCTTCAGCCTCGTGGGCCCCCGGGAGCCCGAGATATTAGCAGAAAACCGTCGGCCGCGCTCTGAAATGGCGGCGCGAGCTCGGGAGAAAATCGCAAATATCTCCGCGAAAAATGAACGTTTTACGGCAAACTTCTTTATCTGTGCGGAGAACGAACTCGATACCTTGCGAAAGAGACCACCCTCAACCTCGTGGGCCCCCGGAGCCCGGCAGACAGGCCCCCAAAGCCCCTCCGGAAGTGAAGAACGCAAATAATTTGGCAAAAACTCAACGCATACGTCGGAGTCCCGGCTCCTTCGAACCGTCTCGCCGAACTGAACAAAACCATATGCGTTTAGTTATTTTTGGTGGAGTATTCGCGGAGATATTAGCCGAAAACCGTCGGCCGCACTCTGAAATGGCGCCACGAGCTCGGGAGAAAAATTCGCAATTATCTCTGCGCAAAATGGACGTATTCGACGTGCAAATTTTTATTCGAGTGGAGAATCGGACCTATACCTTTCGAAAGAGACCACCTCCAGCCTCGTGGGCCCCCGGGAGCCGAGATATTAGCCTAAACCTGTCGGCTGTGCTCTGAAATAGCGCCACGAGCTCGGGAGAAATTCGGATATATTTCCGCTGAAAATGAACTTTTTGACGGCAAATTGTTATCGAGTGGAGAACGGACCGAGACCTTTCGAAAGAGACCGCCCTCAACCTCGTGGGTCCACAGGAGCCCGAGACAGGCCTCCAAAGCCCCTCCGGAAGCGAGAAACGCAAATAACTCGGCGAAAATATCAACGTATACGTCGGAGAGCGGGCTCTTCGAACGTCTCGCTCGAACTGAACAAAATTATATGCGTTTCATCATTTTCTGGTGAAGTATTCGTGGAGATATTAGCCGAAAACCGTCTGTCGTGCTCTAAGCGCCATGGATGACAACACTGAGCTCCGGAGAAAATCGCAAATATATCTGCCAAGACCAAATTTTTGTGTTATGTGAGTGCAGTGAGGCTGCAGTTTGTCCTGATCTCCAGTAGAGGACAGCAGAGTCACAGCTCTGATCATCATGTGTGTTTTACAGTGATGTTGTTCACACTGGTTTCGCTGCGCTTTTATTGATTCTGTTTGTTTATTAGAACCAAATGGATTAATATAAACTCATCTGATCGCAATATCTTAATGCACAGACAGTTATGAGCCATTCTCATCCAGAACACAATTCAATCTGCGGCTCACACTCTAAAGGACGGCTGTGTTGTTTTAACCCACGTTTGGGTCAAATATATAGAAATTTGAAAAAAGTATTTAAAAATGTGGGTTTGGTTGGGTCAGGTCGGGTTAGTACATATTTGACCCAAGTATTGTGTAGAGTGTAAGATTGCAGCAGTGGATTTAGGGTTAAATAGATTCAAACAGTAAAGACATTCCTGTAGAAATAATAAAACAATGACTCAAACTCTATTTGAAGTTGACATGTCATTCATCAGGATCAGATACTGTGAGGTCAGAGGTCATTGTTTGGAAACCATGCCTGAGACACAGATCTCTGAACTAGTGCTGATAACTGGGGGAACCCAGCTCAGAGATTGTCTTGTTGACTCACTGTGTATGTGTTTTATAACACCCATAAACATTCCTTCACACAGCGTAAAACACACTTCCTGTACGAGGATCAGCGCGTCTCGTGCTTCACATTCCCGGCCTCTTTCATGGCGGAAGTTTCTTTCAAACTGGAATTTCACTTGATGGAAAATAAACATTCATTGTGTGAACATGACGAACACAGACGAACTAAAACAGAAACTACAACAACAAACAAATAATTAATAAACATTATTTGAAATATACAGATAGTTGTCAAGTCAAGTCACATTTATTTATATAGCGCTTTTACAAAACAGATTGTATCAAAGCAGCTTAACGATCGGCGCGTCCCGTGCTTCACATTCTCGGCCTCTTTCATGGTGGAAGTTTCTGGAATTTCTGGAAACTGGAATTTTACTTGATGGAAAATAAACATTCATTGTGTGAATAACAATACCAATTACCAATAACAACTGACTGGGTCATTTGACCAATCGCGAGATTCGCTGTCCACTCAAAGGAGGTGTTTGTGAAAATTAACCGTTGAACAAATCATTTGGGAGTCGTTGAGCAAATCAGGTATAAATAAATGCATATTATAAGACAAATAAAGTGTTTTTTTTATCCTTGCATGCACGTTAAACTGTTTTTGGGAACTCCCAAAACAAAACAGGAACATTTCAAATGCTATGATAGGGGCTCTTTAAGCACTACAGCGTAGGAGAGGTGTGTGTGTGTGTGTGTGTGGCATCGGGCTCTCCCCGCAGGAATGAGGGATCAGGGGCAGGAATATCTGTGTGGATCTCTGTTGTCTCACACTCCTGAGCAAACACCAGTGTTCTTGAATCTCAAACAGCAGCACTTTTTGCTTCATGGGTTCATTCCCAGCGGGTACACACGCAGACACACACTCTCAGCCAAAATGCATTTTTCCTAGAAGACGTAATGTTACTGCTGTGCCAACAGATGCCATCCTTCACATCTCATAAATAATGCTTATGATCCCGCTAATGGCTCCGCACACACACACACACACACCAGCCTGTGATATATTACATTTCATCATTGGCTTCAGTCCTGAATGGCGTCATGCTATGGGTCAACACACACTCTAAAAGCTACTGGGTTAAAGACAACCCAATTTGGGTTGTTTTAACCCAAGGGCTGGGTAAACACATGTTGGGTTCAACAGCATAATGGGTTGATTTAACCAACATAACCGGTTGATTCATTTGTACTATAATACTAGCCACTCTGACGAAGCTGCACTGCTCTCTCCTGGAGAGGTCGGGAAAAGCCCACAATAAATAACTCAATCCCTTGGTTGTTACGCCTGACCCAGGAGCTGGATAACACAAAAACTATCCAAACACGCTGACCCAGGAGCTGGGTTACACAAAAACTACCCAAACACGTCTGACCCAGGAGCTGGATAACACAAAAACTATCGAAACTGGATCGTTACCTGACCCAGGATCTGGGTAACACAAACACTACTCAAACACTGGGTTGTTACATCTGACCCAGGAGCTGGGTAACACAAACACTACTCAAACACTGGTTGTTACATTGACCCATGAGCTGGGTAACACAAACACTACTCAAACACTGGGTTGTTACATCTGACTCAGGATCTGGGTAACACAAACACTACTCAAACACTGGGTTGTTACATCTGACCCAGGAGCTGGGTAACACAAACACTACTCAAACACTGGGTTGTTACGTCTGACCCAGGATATGGGTAACACAAACACTACTCAAAAACTGGGTTGTTACATCTGACTCAGGATCTGGGTAACACAAACACTACTCAAACACTGGGTTGTTACATCTGACCCAGGAGCTGGGTAACACAAACACTACTCAAACACTGGGTTGTTACATCTGACCCATGAGCTGGGTAACACAAACACTACTCAAACACTGGGTTGTTACATCTGACTCAGGATCTGGGTAACACAAACACTACTCAAACACTGGGTTGTTACATCTGACCCAGGAGCTGGGTAACACAAACACTACTCAAACACTGGGTTGTTACGTCTGACTCAGGAGCTGGGTAACACAAACACTACTCAAACACTGGGTTGTTACGTCTGATCCAGGAGCTGGGTAACACAAAAACTACCCAAACACTGGGTTGTTACGTCTGACTCAGGAGCTGGGTAACACAAACACTACTCAAACACTGGGTTGTTACATCTGACTCAGGAGCTGGGTAACACAAACACTACTCAAACACTGGGTTGTTACGTCTGATCCAGGAGCTGGGTAACAACACAAAAACTACCCAAACACTGGGTTGTTACGTCTGACTCAGGATCTGGGTAACACAAACACTACTCAAACACTGAGTTGTTGCGTCTGACCCAGAATATGGTAACACAAACACTACTCAAACACTGAGTTGTTACGTCTGACCCAGGAGCTGGGTAACACAAACACTACTCAAACACTAGGTTGTAACATCTGACTCAGGAGCTGGGTAACACAAACACTACTCAAACACTGAGTTGTTACATCTGACCCAGAATATGGGTAACACAAACACTACTCAAACACTGAGTTGTTACGTCTGACCCAGAATATGGGTAACACAAACACTACTCAAACACTGAGTTGTTACGTCTGACCCAGAATATGGGTAACACAAACACTACTCAAACACTGAGTTGTTACGTCTGACCCAGAATATGGGTAACACAAAGACTACTCAAACACTGAGTTGTTATGTCTGACCCAGAATATGGGTAACACAAACACTACTCAAACACTGAGTTGTTACGTCTGACCCAGAATATGGGTAACACAAACACTACTCAAACAATGGGTTGTTACATCTGACCCAGGAGCTGGGTAACACAAACACTACTCAAACACTGGGTTGTTACGTCTGACTCAGGAGCTGGGTAACACAAACACTACTCAAACACTGGGTTGTTACGTCTGATCCAGGAGCTGGGTAACACAAAAACTACCCAAACACTGGGTTGTTACGTCTGACTCAGGAGCTGGGTAACACAAACACTACTCAAACACTGGGTTGTTACGTCTGACTCAGGAGCTGGGTAACACAAACACTACTCAAACACTGGGTTGTTACGTCTGATCCAGGAGCTGGATAACACAAAAACTACCCAAACACTGGGTTGTTACATCTGACTCAGGATCTGGGTAACACAAACACTACTCAAACACTGAGTTGTTACGTCTGACCCAGAATATGGTAACACAAACACTACTCAACACTGAGTTGTTACGTCTGACCCAGGAGCTGGGTAACACAAACACTACTCAAACACTAGGTTGTTACATCTGACTCAGGAGCTGGGTAACACAAACACTACTCAAACACTGAGTTGTTATGTCTGACCCAGAATATGGGTAACACAAACACTACTCAAACAATGGGTTGTTACATCTGACTCAGGAGCTGGGTAACACAAACACTACTCAAACACTGAGTTGTTATGTCTGACCCAGAATATGGGTAACACAAACACTACTCAAACACTGGGTTGTTACATCTGACTCAGGAGCTGGGTAACACAAACACTACTCAAACACTGGGTTGTTACGTCTGATTCAGGAGCTGGGTAACACAAACACTACTCAAACACTGGGTTGTTATGTCTGACCCAGAATATGGGTAACACAAACACTACTCAAACACTGAGTTGTTACGTCTGACCCAGAATATGGGTAACACAAACACTACTCAAACACTGAGTTGTTATGTCTGACCCAGAATATGGGTAACACAAACACTACTCAAACACTGGGTTGTTATGACTGACCCAGGAGCTGGGTAACACAAACACAACTCAAACACTGGGTTGTTACGTCTGACCCAGGAGCAGGGTAACACAAACACTACTCAAACACTGGGTTGTTACGTCTGACCCAGGATCTGTGTAACACAAACACTACTCAAACACTGGGTTGTTACGTCTGACCCAGGAGCTGGGTAACACAAACAATACTCAAACACTGGGTTGTTACATCTGACTCAGGAGCTGGGTAACACAAACACTACTCAAACACTGGGTTGTTACGTCTGACTCAGGAGCTGGATAACACAAACACCACTCAAACACTGGGTTGTTATGTCTAACCCAGGAGCTGGGTAACACAAACACTACTCAAACACTGAGTTGTTATGTCTGACCCAGAATATGGGTAACACAAACACTACTCAAACACTGAGTTGTTACGTCTGACCCAGAATATGGGTAACACAAACACTACTCAAACACTGAGTTGTTACGTCTGACCCAGAATATGGGTAACACAAACACTACTCAAACACTGAGTTGTTACGTCTGACCCAGAATATGGGTAACACAAACACAACTCAAACACTGGGTTGTTACGTCTGACTCAAGAGCTGGGTAACACAAACACTACTCAAACACTGGGTTGTTACGTCTGACCCAGGAGCTGGAAACACAAACACTACTCAAACACTGGGTTGTTATGTCTTATTATGTACCCAAAATAACCCCAAAATTATTTTTTAGAGTGTAATTAACCATAATGTCATATAGTCTTTACATCTAGTATTCCCATTCATCTCGGTGGTAGTTGTTCTGTGTCATGCGACTTTATTCCATAGAAATAGAAAGACTTCATTGCACAAAATAAATGGTTTTGTATGTGGATTTTTTTCAGACTTAAGAGTGATAAAATTATTATTATCTGCTCTAAGAAAAACATGAAATCTGGACATCCAGACTTACTGACTCATGCTAACCAATCCTCGGCCCGTCTGATGGTCTGGTTGGCACTCAGAGTAAGGCCATGTTTTGCTGAAATGATACACAACAGCATTGAAGGTTATTTTAACTGACTTGTCTCAAATGAAAACCTGTTATAAAAACATCATGGAGATGAATTTTTGCAGCATCATTGTCAAAGAGTGGCCCTTTCCTTCTGTGAGTCCACTGGCACCACCAGCTCACCTCAGAAGGGTCATGTCATACATTTGCTGTTCTTGTTAGTAATGTTCTGTGTTGGAGTTTGTGGAGCATCTGTTAAATCCTCAGAGGTCTCTGTCACTGACTGAAAAACAGCTTGCGATGCATCCTGAGACCTTTGCCATTAAATCAAACGTTGTGTGACCGAAGCTGCACTGTATCATGTCAGTGGTTTGCAATTTTTTGGATAACTATACAATCATGTAGTCGACAGAGTGAAATATGTGCCAAATCTTTCTCTAGTGAATATCTTACCGTATTCTACTGTGATTTCTGTCATTAGAGTAAAAGGAACAGGATGATTGTGACCATCAGTGTTGGGTTTGGGATGTATTTTTGATGAAGTGCGTCATTGTCTAATCTCCAATCAACTTCCATTTCATATTTCTTTATTGTGAAGTGTTGCTGTTTGAGTATGGAAAAGGGAGTTCTTCTCTATATGAGTCTCAGTGTTTTTGAACTCCTGAAACACCTCCATTGTATCTCGAGGTTCTTCCAGGAACGAACACGTCACAATATTCCTCATTATAATAATTCATACGCAGAATAAAGGGGCGGGGCCTGGTTGAGTTAGTTCAGTAGTGAGTTAAACTGGTGGTTATGGAAAGAGGCGGGGCATTTACCAAACACACTCGAAGCGCTCAACCAATCACAACACACTGATCCAGTCGACCATTAGTTACACCTGTGACTCAAGTTTGGCATAACTAACTTTCCAAAATATACTGAATTATTGTGAAATCATATATATTATCTCATATTTCATATCACGTGTCAATAATTTTTACAGTTTTAGTTTTAGAAAAAGTCTTTTAAATGCATTTATTGCATTTATTCATTTAAATGCCATTTTAGTCAAAAAGATATCTTTTCACAAGGTTGCTGTGACAGAAATCTGAAAGTGAGTCACATAGTGAACTCTGTGATATTTGCTTCTCGTTCACTTCCTGGATGACATTAAAGAGCGTTTCTGGTTCTGGAGACCATGTACACACGGCAAACGCAGATTCAATCTTCGTATTCACTGCAGTCCTTTGATTGCACAAAAGAGACACTGTGTGCAGAAAGTGTGTTCCCATGTGTTTCACGCGGCGTTCGGTGTTTTTTCACAGTCTCCGTCAGCATAGCAGGAGTGTTTGGTTGAGGAGACCAAGCTTGGACTGGTTTTCAAGACAATCTGCAGCAAAAAGCATATTTCAACATCAACCAATCAAAAGTACCAGTGTGATCATATTAAATAAAGTTACAATATTTTTTATTAAGCATTAGTAGATATAATTTGTTTTGGAGGGTTTTTAAAAGCATTATCCGTGACTAATGAAAGGTCTGGCACTGAGCTTTTTTAATGCAAATATGACATTGTTTGAGATGTAATGAAATGAGATCAAATGCGATGTTAACCCATTAAGCTCAGTGGTTTCTTAAGTTTGATAATGTAGCAAATTAGCTCAATGAAATATTAATAATCAATCATAACTTCTTTTAATTGATTATGTACTACTAAGAGCAAGTAGTTAAGATCTATGATTAGTGACTCCGGATATGAGCTTGAGGCACGGTCAACATTACATGTGATATGAACAAGAGTTTATTAACTAGACTAAACATATAAACTACTCTAACATACACATACATGCAGTACATGTCATGCATACAGGTTCCCAAGGGAAAGAGAGCTGAAGCAGAATACAGGAAAGCAAGAAGTTATAGCATTGCTTCATGTTCAGCAGATCAACAGCCCGAGCAAACCATCAGTTTAGTTCTACCAGAAAAGACTCGAGAGATAAAATGTAACAAAGCATCCATTTATTGGCAGCCCAGCAGGCAATTATTTGCAAAGTTCTTTGGCGTAGGCCCCGTCCATAGATCGTAATCCGAGGGTAGCGGATCAGCATTTCCTGCCTGAAGACGAAGGCAGGGGCGCAGTCGACCCCCCCCAGGGAAATATAGACGGGACCATCCTGGTGGTGGTGGGGAGGGTGGAAGTTGTTGTCGCGTCGGCATCTGCGAACTCAAACATGTGTAAGTACCGATCTTTTATACGACAAGAATAAGAACGTGATTGGATAACCTGAAGTGACACAGTAATTTAGTCTTCCTGGCAGATCTTATGCTAAAGCTTTCATTTCTAACACGCCCTTCTTTAAAGGGGTAAGGACACTTAATGTATCAAATAATGAGACTGACTTTGATACTTGCTTGTTTCGCCCATTTGCATTAAACTGTCCTGATGCAATTTGTTGAGGCTCCAGTTGATCTTTGCTGATGTGGTCTTGATGAGAGAGAACCAGTAGGAGGATCTTTGGTGAATGAGAAGACAAGGCTTTGGTGAATGGGTTCCTTGGGGGACTTCTAGTTCAGCATCATCTTCACGTTAGGACTGCTCCGGAAGGAGCAGAGAGAGTCAGAGAGCAAGATTAGAGAGAGCTAATCTGGTGATCAGTGGTTTTTAAAGTGTAGAGACGTCACCGTCTGGAGGTGCATGAGGCAATTCGAAGCGTTTCCTTTGAAGGGAATTTTTCCAACCCATTGTTATTATATATATATATATATATATATATATATATATATATATATATATATATATATATATATATTATATATATAGGTTAAATGTGGATGGGTCGTCCCAGAACATGTAACTGGAGTAATGCATGTATTCTGGTGGCTTTTAATGCACTGTGGGAGTCTGAGCCTGTCAGAGCAGAGATATTTATAAGATATAGTCCATCCCCGTGTCCTGTACGGCGCATCAGTGACTGACGGGTGACATGGGAAAAGCCTCGAGTGCCTTATCTAGTTACCTAATGCAGTTTTTGTTGGATCTTAGACGTGAATAAAACATTGCGGCATCAAAACAGCCAGCCTAAAATTAGCTTAGAACGATTTTTTACTCTATTTTAGTCAGTAGCAAATACATCCGTGTGTAGAAACTATCCACTTTTATTCTAGTACTTCTGGGATTATCTGAATGAGTGTAACATTAAATATAGAAGGGGTTGAAGAGACTGTTTGAGCTGTTTCATATGAACGACAATCAGATGAACTGTCTTGGAGGATATCGGGGCCTTCTTTATAAAGTAGTTAATACCGTAATAAAGCAAAGATGCAATAAATCGTAAAGACATGTATATGTTACAATAAGTATTCTATTTCAAATAAATGCTGTTTTCTTTTAAACTTTCTATTCATCAAATAATCCCGACAAAAAAAATATATTCCACAAAAATCTATGAATATATCTGAAATATATATATATAAAAATCTGATAATATATGTAATATATATAAACAATTAATTTTTTTTTTTATGTATTTTTTTTATTTTATTTTTTATTCATGATTAGCAAACAATCCTAACACAAAGCTATTGTTGAGTTAATAGCAGCAGTGGCATTTCCATTCTGTCGTGTCTCCAACGGGAAGAAGCAGCATACGCAGTCATGACCCGTGTTCATCCGCACATTAGCGTCTCGCTCATGTCACTCGAACGCTTACAGGATCACAGATGAATCTCCATCTTAATTAGAGTTGACCTCAGGAGCAGACACGCATCAGGAAAACAATCCATCATACATATATAACAACGAGAAGCACATCATCATATTCACAAATCTCTCAATTGTGCCCAGAAACTGTATACAGTCATAATTGTGTGTTATAAAGTCATAATATAAAGGGGCGGCAGTGGCTCAATGGTTCATGTAGGTTGTCTACAAACCTGGAACGTTGGTGGTTCAATCCTGGGTTCCACCTGAGCAAGTGTCGAGGTGTCCATGAGCGAGACACCTAACCCCAGATGCTCCCGACGAGCTGGATGGCGCCTTCTATGGCTGACACCGCCGTCGGTGTATGAATGAGTGTATGAATGAGTGTATGAATGAGTGTATGAATGAGTGTATGAATGAGTGTATGAATGAGTGTATGAATGAGTGTATGAATGCGTGAATGTGAGGCAAATGTAAAGTGCTTTGGTGGCACTATACATGAAAGCGCTATACAAATTCAGTCCATTTACCATTTTTACCATAATTGTGTGATGTAAAGTCAGAATTGTGTGTTATAAAGTCATATTTGTGTGATAGTCATAATTGTGTGATAAAGTCATAATTGTGTGTTATAAAGTCATAATTGTGTAATGTAAAGTCGCACTTTTGTGTTATAAAGTCATAATTGTGTTATAAAGTCATAATTGTGTAATATAAATTCGCAATTGTGTTATAAAGTCATGTTGAATGTTGAACTCGAATCGTCTCCATCTGTGTTCTGATCATCGCTCTGAACATGATCCAGACAGAGTTTTTGCTCAAATATTGCATTTTTAATGAAACTTCCTCACATTGGTTAGAGCTGATAAGAAGAAGGCATGAAGCAAGAATAACAGGGTTTTGTTGTTGTTTAAAAGCAGAGGCTATATATTGCATATTCAGATACAAAATATATTTAAAATAAAATGACTATAACTGTCATGTCCTGCAACAAAATATTGCATATTTATACAATTTTGCAAAAAAAAAAACGTTTGTCAAAAACGCAGCAGGGAAAGAGTTACCCGTTACGAAGTGATGAAAATGTAGTTCCGAACACGAGATTTTGACTGCAGTCTCGGTTTACGCAGATCTTCTTTTGTTTCTGGATCCAGATATGTATTTCGTTAGATGCGTAACAGCGCCCCCTGTAACAATAACTTTATGCTGGAACAACTTGTCAAAGGTGCGGAAAAGAGTTAAAACCATTTCTGCAATTTCAGCTTTAGAAACTTCTGCAGACTGGAGTGTGTGTAAAGCCTTGGATTACAGTGTCTCTTGTATCCAGATATTGTCCATTCTGCAACAAGATGGCATTTAGCAGCCGGCAGGTGTGGACGGAGATAAGGGTCTGATCGGATTGGGCCGTCCCGCTCCTGAAGTGAATGTTCTCACTTCGACTCGGGACGCCTCCAGCCAGCAAGAAACATCTGAGTAACAGGAATATTCAACAAGGAACAACCCCTGAATCCCTCTCCGGCTGCGCTCATTATACGCAGTGCCAGTCATCCGAAGGCTCATTCACTGGAGGAAGCCATGACTCCACATCGCTGTCGTCGCATCACACAGTTCACACACACACTCGAGCGGGTCACAGGAACACTAGCGGATGCATTGGATTCTGCAGAACATTTGCCTTTTAAAATCATTGCATGTCTTTGAGACTGCAGCTCATATCGCCCACAGACCCAATGCTAATGAAACATTCACATCGCCAACAGGCAAACGCATGCTAATGTGTGTGCCACACGCTGAACATCTTTTGCACAGGCTAATTTGTTTGAACGCTATAGTTAGTAATCCAAATAGCAGTAGGGATGCAAGCACGTTGTGCTCTGATATGAATGATGTCTTGGGCCGTTTCCCATTTGTTAGGAACGTCATGATAGCTATAATTGGTGGCAGACTAAAGTATGTGATGTATAATGTGTGTGAGACGGAGCAGAGATAATCCCACATGCTCTCCACGCGCTGGACACGATTCAGCTACTCGCCACTCGCCGACCCACAGCAGGGCTCCTGCGACTCGAGGCCAGTCTCCACACACAGATCATTCCAGAAGAACTGTCCAGAGATCAGTCGTCTCCGCTGCATTCACATCTGCAACAACGGTCACAAAAGATAATATTTCTTAAAATTTAACTTAATATAATATATATTTATATACAGCCCGTTCTCATCCCGAGGCGTCATATACTGATGCTTTTGCCAATGCGTAGACATCTAACACACATGGTATCCTTTAGCATCAATATGAGATACAGATATCTATGGGCCAGAAGGCGCCCCCTAGTGGTCTAACCCTAACCCTACCTCAGACCTAAACCTACCCATAACCAAAGTGTGTTATATTGACGCTAAAGGGTGCCATGTGTGTTGGATGTCTACGCTTTGACAAAAGCAGCGTATGGGACACCCTGGGATGAGAATGTGTTGAAAAATAACGCCTTGAAGGAGTTATACAGTTTGAATTGCACGATATGAACCAGTCATTGCAAGAATGAAGTAAAAAATAATTTAATTTTTGAAGTACAATTCACTTTCAGTATTTGTAAATTTGACTTTATATATTTATATAAAGAAAAAACAGTGAAATATTATTCTAGTGTCAATCATCTGTTTTCTATGTGAATATACAGTAAAGTGTAACTGTGATCAAAGCTGAATTTATCATCGATTACTCCAGTCTTCAGTGTCACATGATCCTTCAGAAATCACTCTAATATGAGGATCTGATGATCAAGAAACAGTTATGATTATTATCAGTGTTGGAAACTGATAATCATATTATTGCGGAAACTGATACATTATACACTCACCGGCCACTTTATTAGGTACCCCATGCTAGTAACGGGTTGGACCCCCTTTTGCCTTCAGAACTGCCTCAATTCTTCGTGGCATAGATTCAACAAGGTGCTGGAAGCATTCCTCAGGGAGTTTGGTCCATATTGACATGATGGCATCACACAGTTGCCGCAGATTTGTCGGCTGCACATCCATGATGCGAATCTCCCGTTCCACCACATCCCAAAGATGCTCTATTGGATTGAGATCTGGTGACTGTGGAGGCCATTTGAGTACAGCGAACTCATTGTCATGTTCAAGAAACCAGTCTGAGATGATTCCAGCTTTATGACATGGCGCATTATCCTGCTGAAAGTAGCCATCAGAAGTTGGGTACATTGTGGTCATAAAGGGATGGACATGGTCTGCAACAATACTCAGGTAGGCTGTGGCGTTGCAACGATGCTCAATTGGTACCAAGGGGCCCAAAGAGTGCCAAGAAAATATTCCCCACACCATGACACCACCACCACCAGCCTGAACCGTTGATACAAGGCAGGATGGATCCATGCTTTCATGTTGTAGACGCCAAATTCTGACCCTACCATCCGAATGTCGCAGCAGAAATCGAGACTCATCAGACCAGGCAACGTTTTTCCAATCTTCTATTGTCCAATTTCGATGAGCTTGTGCAAATTGTAGCCTCAGTTTCCTGTTCTTAGCTGAAAGGAGTGGCACCCGGTGTGGTCTTCTGCTGCTGTAGCCCATTTGCCTCAAAGTTCGACGTACTGTGCGTTCAGAGATGCTCTTCTGCCCACCTTGGTTGTAACGGGTGGTTATTTGAGTCACTGTTGCCCTTCTATCAGCTCGAACCAGTCTGGCCATTCTCCTCTGACCTCTGGCATCAACAAGGCATTTCCGCCCACAGAACTGCCGCTCACTGGATGTTTTTTCTTTTTCGGACCATTCTCTGTAAACCCTGAGAGATGGTTGTGCGTGAAAATCCCAGTAGATTAGCAGTTTCTGAAATACTCAGACCAGCCCTTCTGGCACCAACAATCATGCCACGTTCAAAGTCACTCAAATCACCTTTCTTCCCCATACTGATGCTCGGTTTGAACTGCAGGAGATTGTCTTGACCATGTCTACATGCCTAAATGCACTGAGTTGCCGCCATGTGATTGGCTGCTTAGAAATTAAGTGTTAACGAGCAGTTGGACAGGTGTACCTAATAAAGTGGCCGGTGAGTGTATTTTTTATGATTCTTTGATGAATAGACAGTTCAAGAGGGTCATTCATTTAAAATATAATATTTTGTAACATTGTAAATGTCTTTAGTGTCTCTTTTGGTCACTTTAATGTGTGCTTGATGAATAAAGATTGACCCAGACTTTTGAACAATAGTATATGTAATAGAAAGACATATAATGATATTTATTTGTATATTTATAGAGTGCCGAAGTTATCGCGTCACTCTGTAGGCCAAACGCGGAAGTGAGTTAGCATGTTAGCATCTCCCGGTTCCCTCGCTCTAAAGTCTATGGGATTTCTGAATGGGTTTTTGCTAAATCGCCTAAAATAAGGTCTGTGGTGAACAAAGCCTCTAAATATCTTCACGTTTTGATCTAAAACACACCAGTTAATACCGGCCTGTGGTTTTTACAACTTTATTGTGTCTGCTTGTGTGTTTTTTTTAACTTATAGGCTTCAAAATGTATACATTTTTGATTAACTTGTAAAGATTATCTTGATAGACATGTAAAGCCGCGTTTCCACTGCAATTTCCAAGAACTATTTGTCCCAGGAACTTTTTTCACAGGAACTTTTTTTCTCCCCAGACCGCTTGCTTACTGCGTTGTAAACGCGGCTTAAGTGTCACAACTTACACAACTCTTTGTTGAACACTCGTCTAATTTTTTGCGATTTTCCAAAAGTCGATGGGGAAAATGCATAGCTTTTCGATCAAGGGATCCCATGCACCATGACATCATCACTTCGGCTCTCTATCGCTCATGAATGGTAATGCGCCGCTCTCTGATTGGCCGAGTTGTCCTTCAGTGACATCATCACTTCGGCTCTCTATCGCTCATGAATGGTAATGCGCAGCTCTCTGATTGGCTAGTGCTTGATCATTGCAGTGCTGCAGATCTGTCAACCAAGAACTATTACGTTTATGATTTATTGATTTCCTTCTGAAGGTTCACAGAAGGACTATTGCCTGCATCTAAATTATGTTCCTACAGCACAGGACAAATCAAAGGTTGAATGGACCCTTTTTAGACCAGCATTATGATCTGTCAGCGCAGTCTCATCCCAATTCGTCATATAACTGACGTTTTGGGACGTCTTTTGACCATTCGTCAATACGACTTTTCAGGGCCCCCTCGAACATCGGTAGATGACGCTATGGGATCCTAACTCTACCCCAGACCTAAACCTAACCCTAAACCCAACTCGTCACCTAACTGACGTTAAAGGTAAAGCTGTCAGTTGTATGACGACCCGGGATCGCCATCTACCGACGTTTAAGGGGGCCCTGAAAAAGTCGTATATTGATGAATGGTCAAAAGACGTCCCAAAACGTCAGTTGTATGACGAATTGGGATGAGACTGTGTTAATCTGTTACATTACTTGTAGCATCTCATGACTATTTTTATCTCAAATCATTTTAAATGTTAACTTATCATTTACATATACTGCTATAACATACGTATTTGGATGAAGGGATGTTTTTAAATAGGAAAATATAATGTTTATAATCAGATGTATGTTCAATAGCACATTTGTGAGTCAAGATTCTGAACACAGTGTTCATGACGTAATGTGTGATTCATTTGAATGAACTCTTGTGTTGAATCAAAGAAAGTCAGGATAATAATACAGAAAGTGACATACTTAAATGATATGCTTTATTATTTGACAATGACACGCTTTAAACCAGACCGTCATAACCCCTCATGTCTCTTCTCATCTGTGTGTGTGTGTGTTACATGTGTACAGAGCTGAGTTTAGTTTGCATGTGTCGTGTCACGAACAACCAGTGCACTACAGCTTAACTGTGCCATACTTTCATTTGCATTATCGATTGAGCGAATCAAAGTAAACGTTTAATCTTATAAGGATTTTCAGAAAATGATATGCATGCACAGTTTGCACTGATGGACTGAGTAGTGTGTTAGTAAGTTATAGTTGCACTGTTGAAATCTGGACTGAAGAAAGATAAATATGAAAGCAATCATCACACGAACACAGAATGTTTACGAGTCATGCTGATAGAGAGAAAAATATCTCTGTTAGTTGTCAATCAAACCCTCAACCTTAGGTTTCATGCTTGTGTTGCTCATTTGATTTAATTCCATTCACATTTTAAAGTAATAAGGACACAACCTAACACGGGGCAAGTTGTCACACGCTTCACTCTAAAAAAATCCTAGGTTGTTTTAACCCAATTTTGGGTTAAATATGGACAAACCCAGCCATTGGGTCACATTTTTAAATTACTTTGTTTAACCCAATGTTGGAGTTTGTTAAAAATGAATTTTTATTTTTATTTATTTTTTGCATTTTTTAACCCAACAGTTGGGTTAGTCCATATTTGACCCAAATTTGGGTTGAAACAACCCAACATTTTTAAGAATGTACTGAACAGTTATTAATCCATTGCAAAAGTACATTTTTCATCTCTGTTTTTTGTTTATTTATAATTAGACAAATTCTTAATGCTGATCCTAATATTTAAAAAAGCCATTTTCATTTCATATGTAAAAGTTAAAAGTTTGTCTTGTATATTTAGTGATTAGATAACAGTAATCTCTGTCATATGGTGATGTTATAGTGAGCTCCACTGGGGCATGTTGTCACAGTTCACTTCCATTCTTTCAGGGGAAATCGAGGAAAAGGTAAACACTGTATTAATGAAACAAAACCACATGATTGTACTAGACAAATTCTCTGAACCCAAGTAGGGGCACAGAATTTAGTAAGGACGCTAGGGACGTGTCCCCACCAATATCCAGTGACACTGATATATCCCAAGCAATAATTTCGATAAAAACTTAAAATATATTTTTACACTGATGTCCATGTCCCCACCAATTTTAAAATCAAACCTACGCCACTGATTTACACAAACTGAGAAAGTCCAAAAGTGCCCCGCTGTCCTCTACTAATGTGAGTCTCTCGGGGTAAACTGCTCCACATGCGTCCCCGGACGTCCGAGATGGCCTCACTTCATCGGGTCATTGGCCCTTATGTCACGAGACTCCCTTCGCATGTCAGGACATCTTCATCCTGTAACATATGCGTCACGGGCAGGAATGGAAACACTTTTGAATCTGAGCTCTTTTAAAGATGTCCATCAGATGTTTTTACACAAATAAAATGTATAAAAATACAAAATAATCACAGCTTTTCGGCCAACGAGCTCTTGTGTGGACATTTAGAAACACGTGTGTGCTTTCTGGAAGGTGTCTAGTTTCATGCTTTTCAAACTTATTACTTGTTATATTAATCAGTGCAGAATGCTATTATCACTGCATGTCACTTGGTTTGTTAACAGAAGCATTTTGAATTAAAGAAAACTTGGAAACGAATGTCAGCCAACTTCTACACTACTCGCATCACACAGTCACAGTCACGAGAGGTTAATTGGTTATTTTTTTAAAGCACTGTTTATTTATGAATATGCACTAATATGATGACAAATAATCACATTGCTGTCAAATATGCTAAGAAAATTAATTTGAAGGAATCCACTTAAAGGACCCAAAGGAAAATGCTATAATATTTCATAATGTGTATGTGAGTTGACATATTAAAAAGTTTCTATTCTGAATTTTAGATTTCATGAAGTTTTAAACATTAACCAATGTTATCAGATGAATCTACACTTCATCCTAGTTCACGCCATATCTCAGTCTTGTGCAGTTTTCATGCACCCGACACAAATGAATGATGATTTGTGAGCTGTTAAGGCCTCTGAGAATTGAACGCACCCCTTGAGGCTCATTAGTAGAGAATGTGTAACTACAGCACTGAACAACTCGCCATTTAGCAAACCCTTCAATCCAGAGTGACTTACTGTTCACTAATGGCAGAACCAGTTGCAGAAACATGTTCCTGAAGCACCCGAGGGTTAAGAGTCCTGTTAAAACACACTATGGAGACCGGATTCTGCGTTTACTGGGGTGTTCATCACTACTTTGGATCGGGAGATTTCTCTTAGACGCCCAGATCTTTATGCTTTCTCATTTTTTATCTTCATGCAGTGTGTGATTGTGAATGTAAAAGCTCTGCAAAGTCTCACAGATCTAAGTGTAGTTAAACATAAAGAAGTGATTCTGAACTGAAAAAGAGTCGTCAGTAATTCAGTCTCACTTCCCGCTGAACCTGCAAAGTTTTTTAATCTAATTTGCATTTTGATAGGCGTAACAGCGTCTCTGAGCCCCGCCCTCAAACACTAGTTCGGTGGGAGAGTTCGGTTTGTGTCGTTCGTGTTGAGAAGACGCTGTTTTTTGCCATCGTTACTGTTCATATCACTGTGATCAAGAGATGAGACTCAGATATGATAATGAGCGTTTGCTTTCTGACCAATCAGAGCAGAGCAGCTCCCAGAGAGGCGGGGTTTGGAGAGACTGATTTGGAGCTGATGCTGCGATGTGCAAAGTGTTTTTGTCCTTGGATGCAAGTAAACACACTGTAGGTGATTTTTTTTTAGGAAAATTAGGAACCTTAAAAATAGCACAATAGAGGCACTGTAACCCTCAAACCGTACTCACTTTATAGCCCTTAATCCTGTAATTGTGGACAAATGTGGGCACAGAGGACTCAGGTGTGATCCTAATTTGTATTTATTATAAATGTTATATCACTGTCTTCGATAAAGTTTTGTCTATGAATTTATAGTGTTTTTTTATTCTTATTATTTTGGGGGTATTTTTTTATTTATTTACTTCAAAAAGTACCATATTTTCTATGGAAATTATGCTTTTTTTATTTTTTTATTTTTTTAACTACATTAAAATATCATTCCAATAAGTTCTCAGAGCTAAAACCTAAAGATGAAGTGACTTTGCTGTCACCTGGTGTCTTATTTTGGCTTATTTTAGAATGTTCTAAATTACATTTTTCACATTCATTTCTATGGGTGCACATTTATGACCCAAATACAAGATTAAGGAGGTTTTTTTTCACCCACTTAACATTGTAGAATTGAGTCAAAATAAATTGTGTGTGTTCAGGAGGCAAACTTAGGAAAAGTAGCCAAGTCTTGTACCGCTCAGATCAAGGGAAGTATTTTTTTTTAAATAAATCAAAACTATTTTGCCCACATTTGTCCAGAATACGGTTTTAGGGTTAGTGTTTTTGTCCTTGGATGTGTGTAAACACATGGGGAAATGTCCTACTTTTTCTCCTACTTTTTTAGATTTTTTAAAAAAAAACTTTAAACGTTTATACTACTCTGAGCAATGTTTGAACTTTGTATTTTGAGCACTTCTTGTGTTGTTATTGCTTCTTCACGATGACTTGTTTGATTTAGTCCTCAGAAGTCGTTTTGATAAAAGCGTCTGCTAAATGACTAAACGTAAATGTAAATGTAAAATTGGGAACCTTTAAAGTAGCATAATAGAGGCACTTTAAGAAATGTTTTGTCGAAACTCTGTTTACTAATGTAAAAGTGTATCACGTTTTCGGGCAATGAGCCTTATCTGTAATATGCATTCTAAATAAAATCTAAAAATAATTTAAGTCTCTTTATCCCATCTCTAAGTGTCTGTCAGAGATGGTCATACAGTAACGCTTCCTTTTACAGTACAGTACTTACGGTGTACTTATAGTGTACTTATCTAGAAAGTACTGGCTAATATAAGGTAAGTACATGGAACAGGGGTAGGTTTAGGGTAGGTTCAGGGTTAGTACTAGTTATTACCCAGTAATTGTAGTTACTAAAATAAGTACACAGTATTTACATGGGTAACTGGACTGTAAAAGGAAGCGTTACTGGTCATACAATCCATAACAACGAAATCCAGTCAGCATCAAACATGTAAATGATGTGCTGTGAATCTCGCATAAATCACATTAATAAAGATAACAGTAATTACCATATCTGCATGCTTAAATTGCAGGACTTTTAATTTTTCATGTTATATTGCTTCTAAACCTCTCTCTTCTCTCTCTGTTGCTTTGGTTTTCTTCACCCCTGTGTCCCCTGTCCTCCTCTTTCTTCTTAAGTGTGTCATTATGTTAAAAATAGAGGGTGAGTCTTATTCTTTTAATTCTGGTTCATCATTACACCGTGAAAATCAAATAACTTTTAGGTCCTTGAGTGTGGTTCTCATCAGAAAAGCTATTGCCTTCAATTTTTACGGATGTGAGAGCGAGCCATTGAATTTCCCTTTCTTCGACTGAGGTGCTTCATTTATCAGAGCAGAAATGAGGCTTGAGATTCACAGGCAAACTCCATGTGTAGGTTTTCATGCATGCTGAATAAATGGGAATTTAATTTGGTGTGTTAATAAAACTCCATGCTCGTGATGGTTCATTTATTTCAGACACTAAGCCGACAGAAACGGGACAAGTTATATGTGGTTTTCTTCCTTTCACATCTTCTGCATTTTAATTTCAGCCTGTTCTTTGCTTTAAGCTATTACATGTCTGAAACATTTCAAGTGGTTGAGGAAAGAAGTTCTTTCTCTTGGATGGCAGCTTTTATTTTTCTTAACCTGAGTGCCTGTGGCTCTTCTCCGCCAACTGGCTTCTCTAATTGGACGTTTGAACTGAAATTGGACATGAAAGTGATATTCTATCAGGTTCTTGTTTACTGTCTTTCTGAAAAACTGAAATGTTCATAAAGTTGGGTTTTTGGGACATGTTGGACCACGGTTGAGTAAACACACGCGCTTCGTGAATCGTACTCGTTTGGTGTTTCGTGTTGTACACGTCTTTAATTGGATCAGTAATTCGAGGGAGGATAACACACTGTAGCTGGGAGGCGAATATTTTAATCAGACTTCACACAAAGCCACTGCACAGCCTCATTAATCAAGGTCACTTGAATGACACCCTACAACCTGAAACACACTGATAAAATCCCATGGAGGAGTTGCTTTTACCCGACACCCGATCATCCAGAGAGCTCAGCGTTCACAGGTATCCATGTGTGGTTTGCAGATCAATCAATTACAAGATAAATTACCCGTGCCGTCTGTCTCCGTCAAGCCGTTCATGACCAGAGACACAGATAACACGATGAGCTGAGAGGAAGTGTTATTGGGAGATAAGCGTAAGAGCTGTTGAACCACTTCAGGACAATGGCTGCGTCCCAAATCTAATGTAAAGAAGCAAGTGGAAACAAGTCTTTATTAATTCATAATCTGCCCTGTGATCATAAAAGTGTGTGAAATGGATTAAAAGTGCTCGCTGTTATTGCTGTTGGAAACTGTGCGTATTGGGACATATTTTGCGTTTCTGTTGACAATAGAACATACTACTTTTTTGACGTTTTTTGCCTACTATATAGTAGGGAAGTATGCACTTTCGGATGCAGCCAATATAAAGAAGCTTCGGGAACACTTTACTTTAAGGGGTGTTCATAAGACTGACATGACACATATGCATGTTTATGCATGTTTATGACAACTGTCATAAAGTGTCTTTCGCTCAATAATGACATTTTGAATACAAATATGACATTGTTTGAGATGTCTTTGTTATGACACCTTGACATAAAATTAAGTTAAAGTAGTAGTTCAATTGTCAAAAAACTTTTGCTGATAATTTACTCACCCCCATGTCATCCAAGATGTCCATGTCTTTCTTTCTTTAGTCAAAAATAAATTAAGATTTTTGAGGAAAACATTCCAGGATTTTCTCCATATAATGGACTTCAATGGGAACCAAACGGTTCAAGGTCCAAAAAGCCCCTTTTCCACCAAAGCATTTTGAGAGCCGGTTCGGAGCCGGTGCCTGCACGCGAACCAGTTCTGTGTGTTTCGACAGCCAAAGAACCGGACTCGCGGCCGGAAAACTGGTTCCAAAGCGGCACCAACTCTTTGCTGGACTAGAACCGTTCTTCTACCACGTCATGCTTACGTCGGGGCTGGGGTGGGTTTAGATGTGTTCTAAACATCTTTTCTGACCATCGCAAAGCCAGGAGTTAAACTGCAGAAACACGCAAGCGTTTTTATTTATTTATTTTATTTGAAACATAAGCAAAGAAGAAAAGTCTACGATATAGAACAAATAAATTATCAAACAAATAAAGAGCAAATAAATTATTAGAACAAATAAAAATATTAAACGAAAAGATTAAAAGACTTACATATTTCAATTGTTTTTAAAGTTTTCTTGGTACACGAGTTAGAGATAATCCCAAAGCAATGTAACGTTACTTGCAAGCGTTTCTAGCGACGTACACAGTGACGTAACGATGTTGTTCCCTGGGCGCTCTAGTCAGTGGAAAACCAAACAGGTTCTGAACGGGTTCGCAGTTGAACCAACTCCGAACCAACTTTGAACCAGCACCAGTTCTGAACCAGTTCTTTTTGGGTGGAAAAGGGGTAAAAGACAGTTTCAGTGCAAACTGTTCAGAAGGGCTTTGAAACGACACCAGACGATGAATAAGGGTCTTATCAAGCGAAACGATCGCTCATTTAATAAATAAATAACAAAGTTTAAGTTTTGGCTGAAATGACTCGCCTTGCTCTGTTCTGTGATGTGCTTTTGTGACTCTCCTGTTCATCAAAATGAATTAATCTTTTTTGTGTCATTTGGTTCATTCAACAAACAAAATGAACGAGTTGACTTGGGAAAAGATTTGTTCATTTTACCCCTTCAAGTAAAGTGTTACCGACGCTTCCATCACTGGGGCATTTTATATCTTGTGAGTTATAAGAGCTGTTTAATCCTTCAACAAAAGCACTACACATGACATATTTGGGCAAAGTAATGGGAGATTTAGGTCAGGTCCTTTCTTTAGGTCAGAAGAATGAAGGCCACCTACTGTAATTCATCCCAAGACACGTTTATATGCTCTATTACACTTTATATTACTGTCGGTGACTCTCTACAGTCGGTGACTCTCTACAGATTCTGATGAAACATTGATACAATTAAACAAAAGGATCTCCAATATGTCTGATCAAGATTAATTAAATTACCAAGCCAACATAATTGGATTTTGACTTAAGAGACTAACAACTGCTTTAATGTCTCTTTCTAGAAGAGCTTAAACTACAGTTTTAAACATGGCTTTCTTTCGGCCTTGGTTTGGCGTTTAGCAATCAGTCGAGATGTTCCCATTATATTTAAATGCTTTATACAACATATTACAGTTCTCTTGACCCCGATTATAGAATAACATGTAAGGACAGCAGTGAACAAGCACACGTTTTGACTGAGAGACACGTCTTCAGTGCCATCTGATGTCTTGATTAGTGGCAAACCGCGCCGCACTTGATTATATAATGCTGTTGTGTTGTTCATGTTGTTGATGAGGCTTTTAATCAGACGTTCTTAAATCAATGGGCTTAAACACACACACACACACACACACACCTGGTTCACTATCTCTGTGGGGACTCTCTGTTATAATGATGCCACCGGAGGCAAGCTTGATGAACCCTGTGCACTAATTATTTAACATAAATGTGTAGAAAATAAACATAGATTGACTAAACATAAAACATAACGTGACTTGACAAAGCAACGCTCATCAAACAGTGCAAGACAAAGAACAAGGCAAACACAAACGAGGGCTGAAATACACACACACTGATGACTAAACACTCGAGACAATGATTCAATGACAACATAACACATGAAAAATCTGAATTGTGAGATCAAAAGTCACAATTATCTCTTTATGTTGTATTCCATGGTAGGAGATTCGCTTCCACGGGTTTGAGGTGTGTGTGAAGGGAAACACACACTCTTCCTCCTGTCCTCTAACTCCTCTCTCCTCCTTCATCTGTTCCTCTCCTGGACTGTGTTTCTCTCTGAGTTCTTCATCCACAATGAACAAACTCAATTCAAAGAGTCCTATTACAGCACATGTCCGAGTAATGGAGAGAGCTTCAAGGCCTGATGTACGCCTCCGCCTGAGATTTAGATCCAGCTGTTTCTCGATATGTCCGTGATCTGTTTCTGTTACCTAAACATGTTCATCCGTTGATGTTTTCAGTTCTTTTGAGCTGCCAATGTTGCAGAAGTAGAGGTGTTATACTATATCTAAAGCTAACCTGCTTTAATCCAGCTCTTAATGTAGTTTATGTGTGTATATGGTGGTTTTAATCCGCTTTAACACACACCATGTGTAAGTTGATAAGTGGACAGCATTGTTGAGTATTTCCTCCTTAAAACTGCAGTGAACCAAAGACAGTCTCAAAAACACGCTTTGAAATCGCTGGTGTTTCTGACGTCACAAACCACCTTGTAACCAATCAGATCAACATGTGATCGATCAACCAGTGGTGAGCTGAGTGAGTGGAGGCGGGGCTCATTTGCATATTCATAGAACCGTGCATACTAAATGAGGCGAGGGTGTCGAGTTACATTCAAGATATTATAAGACATGACGATTTAATTTCAAGAAAAAAATGCTTAAATACGAGTTGACTCCAGGGATCTTACGAAGCTTTGGAACATTAAGTCTTCAGTTCTGTCATGCTGTGTTTAAGCTTTTGTAAATAATACCAGAAAGATTCATGATTTTGGTATTGGGTAAGCTTGACAAGAAAACGCATTTTAGAAACAAGTTAACCGTGTGAAAACAACATGAATTGTGTTAATGGTATGCTCACAACACACAGATGTTGTGCTGATTGTGTTCGGATCAGATCGGAATAAAGGATGTGAGCAACTGTAAATGAAATGAATTGAAAATGCATTGAAAAATCTGAAAAGATTCTGCCTCACAGAAGCAAGCTTTGGATCCTAAAACACAACAATTACTGTAAAAAATGCAGATGTATTTTATCGTTCTGAAATATGATTGGAGGATGCTCATCTCACCTGTTGATTTGCAGGAAAATTCGCTATTGACCGCTGCAGATGTGTTTGCAGCCGAGAGATCACGGTTTACATCATGGTCAATAATTCTGGCCTGTATGGCATCAGAGATCTCCTCTCTCGCTCTTCCTCTCTCTCTCTCCTCTATCCCACCCGCCGCTCCTCTCTCATCCATATCTCATCCAAACAAAATCAATTCCAAGCAATCCCCGTTTACTAAAACATGGTAATAGGACTAAAGCAGGACACCTGGGTGGCTTTCAGCTGGAATTGCAATTAGCTTGGAATGATTATTATTTCATTTTCTGCTTAGATTTTCTACATTTCAAAATAATTACTGCAGAAATTTGAAAGCATGTGTTAGCATTTGAAAAATGTGCCACAGATTTTATATATATTATATATAGTTTGTGCAAAATGTGGTCACTGGATGTTTTTGTGTGAAAGCAATGACAGATTGACAGACTGATTCAAAGTCTTCTGTTTCGTTGCGTGTGTGAGGAGTTTTGAACTTTTGGCTTCAGTTTTAACAATGTTTGTTTGCAAGTAAACAAAAAAATTACTGTAAATGCAATTAGCTGAATGTTAGAGGGTTACTGGAGTACATCTTTATATGTCATTTCATAATTATTCTCTTTAGTGTTTGTAATGTGGCAGTAAATATAGCTGCAGATGACAAGAAGTTCAAATAAACTAAATATACTTTGTCATTTCTATTGAAGTTTAGTTAAAACTTTATTTCAGTGTCTTTGTTACATGTTACATGTAATTACTAGAGAAATTTATATAGGCTAAATGTTGCTTAATTACATGCAACTAACCCTAAACCACACCATAACCCTATAAGTACACAGAGACTATAAAATGTCATGTATTTAAATATATTTTCAATTTAACATTTGTAATGATGAAGCTGCACTTTAGTACATTTAAAATGTATATTAATGTAAATTAAATGTAAACTTAAATTGTAATCAAGTGCTTTAATATGTTAGTAAACATCAAAATAAGTGCACTTTTTAAAGCATGACAAAATATAAGTAAAACATTCATATTTAATACGTGCTTAATGTGTACTTAATAATATTTAAATTTGACATTTTTAAAGTGTACACTTTTTATAAAGCATACTAGAAATAGTAATGAAAGTACACTTACTGTAAGTGGCATTATATTTTTTGATATACAAGTGCACAGTCAATAACATTAAGCACTTCATTTTCTTTTCAAGGCATTGAAATGGTTTTAACAAAAGGAAATAAAAACAAAGTCTGCTTGTTTTTATCTTTTTAAGAGTGTATGCATCTAACATTTATTGCTCTAATAGTACACTATCAACCTAATACAAGTAAATATGTTCCATATGGCATTTTAATAATTTACGTTAGTAGAATGAAAAAATAAAAATCAGTTATTTGATTTAGGAAAAACATGTTGCCTTTATAATAACCACGATTCATTCTCACACAGTTTATTTATTTATTTATTTTTCAGTATGCCTTTATATTTAAATAGTCATTATTATGTAATATCTTCATGTGCTCTATCATTTCTTCTGGCTCTCCTAGAACAGGTTTCATGATTATTCTCCTCATATTCTCCATTGTTGCGGCTCCTCTCTTCCCAGTCTGTCAGTAACGCTCTGTTTACTTCCTGTGTCTATGAAGCCCCTCCTCCTGAAAGCACACTGTGCTCTGATTGGTCGACTGGAGCAGTGTGTTGTGTGATTAGTCAAGCACTTCGAGAGTGTTTGGGATATGCCCCGCCCCTTTCCATAACCACCAGTTTAACACACTACTAACTAACTCAACCAGGCCCCGCCCCTTTATTCTGTATATGAATATTGTGACGTGTTCGTTCCCGGAAGAAACTCGAGACTACAATGGAGGCGTTTCAGGAGTTCAGAAACACTCATATAGAGAAGAACTGGAACATTACACACTAAACACAGATGAACATGGAAGAATAGCATAATAACCATGTCTTTAAATTATAGCAAAGTCAAAAGATGCAAACCTGAAGCAGTGATCTGTTCTCGCCCGTTTCGTTGATGTTGATCAATTCCTCTGTTGAATGACTGTGTCAGATGTCTTTGGATTGCAATTAGGTGAATTCCTCTTCCCGTCATTCCGATTCAAACTCCAATTCTTCATCCGACAGGCTGTGACCGACTCAATCCAGGAACTCAAAGGGACTCGTTCGTGAACAGTGATCTCCCTGAGCCTGCAGAGAGAGGCAAGAGGACTACAGGAGAGAAAGGAGAACGCATCGGGTGTGTGGGGCGTTCGAGGACACACACTCATCATGCACGACTACGGCCTCTTTCAGGATCTTGTCCAATTTACACATTCAAATGTGAACCTTGCCTCTTCTTGTACCTCCTTAAAATGTATCCGTGCACTTCAGCTATTCGTGATCTTTGGCCGTGTTTAAAGCTTAAACACATCAGAAGAGCTTTATATTCCTGACATGTGCCATTGGTGTTAATCAGAGGAGACTGAAGCCAGAGGAATCTCCCAGCTCACACGGCGAACCCAAACGGGGTCATGGGCCTCGTGGTCTAGTCCTAGGACGTCATTCTCTGTCAGGAACGCTTGTAGCATCTTCCCGGTTCTCAGGTCGTCTCCTCATTATGGGCTTATACTCAATGAGCAATCATCTCCGATGGAGATATCTCAATGCAGATTCCAGATTAGCATGAAGCGCGTAGCCGCATTTATAAGCAGACAAAAGCGGAGATTAATGAGTCGCGGAGGTGTCCGCGGCGAGGGAAGCGAGTCGTTAGCGCCACGGGCCACCAGACACTTCACACACTCCTCTTCACACGGGCACACACTCCTGAGTCTCACTGAGAGAAGTGTTTGAAAACGGCTCCTGCTTTAAAGTAGGCGCTGTTATAGAATGTTGATGCTAGTCTATGAAACACATGACGGCTTCCATATACGATCGTGAAGGATTCTGTCTCATTTGATTTTAGTTTTTTGTACACTCTGTGACTACAAATCACAACATATTAAATAAAAAACGTTTGCTTTATTTTGTCACGCATTTGGATTAGTATGCGAACTGCAACCAATTACACCCAGTCTTTGTGCTAAGCTAGGCTAGCGGTGGGTGCGTCAAACAGACTTATAGCACGCACGGAGATGAAAAAGGTATGTATGGACTTATCTAACTCTGGGGGATAAGGTGAATAGGCTAAAGTCCCAAAAAGTCAGAGTGTTCCTTTAAGTAAGGGATTTAGTCCATTTCTTGAATTTAACAGGATCATTGATTTATATCTATCAAATTAAGATAGTTATCACATTTTGAATATTTAATCAGATGTATGCACTTATTTCTTAATGTATGTAATGTGTCCAGTCTAGTTGGCGTGTGTTTTCTGTGCTTTAACCCATGCCTGGTGTTTTACTGATAAAAGCTGAGATGGATTCATTAAACCATGAGTTGCTCTGAATCTTCTGAAAGGAGCATGTTTCTCATTTCAATTTAATTTAAAATATTAAGATAAATGTATGCCTTATATGCCTGAATGGCTCTGTTAAAAATGTTTTATCTTGTATTCAATTACAAATTACATTACACAAGATTTGTAAACTGTATACTGTAGGCAAATTACAATTCAGAACAGCAAAATCTTGCAAAAGAAAAAAAATACTATGCGTCACCTGGATATTACCTGGTAAAAGACAAAGTCAAAGTATAACTGACTTGAAATGAATCAGTTGAATGAAACGAATCATTTGCATGAACCGAGTCACTGAAATTATTCAGATTTCCAAATGCAGCTTTAAATGTAGATGCCTACATTTAGTTACACATCCTTATGCATTAAACAAAGCTTGCGAGAAACAAAGATGACGTATTTGAAGGCTTAATAAGATTCACAAATTCTGCCCGAGAAAAAGTTGTGTTTAGCCAGAAGAAGGTGAAACTCCTGATAGAAATTACTGGAGATCTCGCAGCCGTGATTACTGTCTCTGATTAGAGCCGGTGTTTTGACCCTGATTGCACCTTGTGAAGTTCTGATAGGCTGCAAAAAGTATTGTTTCATGTGCACACATAATCAGAGAAATCATTTTAAAAACAGTGTTGATAATGTGAACACTGTCGATGAATTTCTCGCACATGAAGCGATGCTCATCTCGGGTTGGTTCTCTAATCAAGTGCGAGAGTCTCTTCCATGTTAATCCAAGACAGTGACACTACATTTGATATCTACTTTTCCAGATTAAATGAACATTGCATTAACACAAATGATGATTACAGGGTCTGATTATTGATTAGACTTAGTTCCTCACACAGTACTATGACCTTTAAACACTTTTACCATAATGCATGAATTATAAACAAATGCATCTTGACGTTTGTGTCACATACACAGCTCTGTGTGTTCACACTTTCTGATACAGTAAACATTATTTACAGTAAACTGGGTCACTTTCCGATGCTGGTTAATGAATCACGTGTTAATGAACACAATGATGCTCTGAAAACACTATATATACGGTTCATTTCCGTATACAGCATGCTTCACATTATCTAAATGACCAATGAAAAGTTGTGAAATCATGTCATCTGATTTCCACGTATTTCCATTTGCTGTCAAAGCTGTCAATCACGCAGCGTATCTCCCATAGACAGTACGGTATCTCCCCGCCCTGTGGAGGCATCTCGCCGGTCGTCGTGAAGTTTCTCGCCGGTCTCGTCTCTGAGACCCCTACACCTGGTATTATAATGCGATCTGTATCCAGATAAGTTATCCGGATAATAAAAAATGGCATGTTAATGCAAGGTATAAATACGTCGTATCGGATTGTGATCGATCTGCCTGACCATCTGGAGGTAGTCTGGCTCGTATTGTGTTTCGGATCTTTACTAGGTGTAAATGCAATCTGGTTGTTGAACCACATATGTATATTTTACTCCTCCCAAAAATGCTAAAAAGAAATAAATGAGTGAGAGCGTGTTATATAGGCTATATGACACATTATAGTCAGATATGACGGCGCTACTGCGACACGCATCACCGCAGATGAGCAGCTGCGTCAAAAGTGAAAGTAAGTCACAGACACAATCATCTTCACAATCACACAATCATCTTCAAGTAAAGAAACGAAGTGATCTTACAGGGCAGGCTGTTGCCACACTCTCTTATTGATGTATGTCTTTGATTTTGAAATTAGCTGATGATAAAATGCAGCTCATATCTGTAATAAAATGCAGCTCATTTCCGACAAAATTACGGTAGGATTGTGTAAATAAAGTATCAGTCTAGCATCGCCATGCCAGTGTATTGATTCATTGTCTCTTCATAGTTTGCAAGAGACATTTAATAAACTGAGCGTATTTAATAAACTGAGCGTATTTAATAAACTGAGCGTATTTAATAAACTGAGCGTACTTTAATTAAACTGAGCGTATTTAATAAACTGAGTGTAGCCTATTCATCTGTCAATATGAATTATTCTAACATTCTAATTAATGATCGGAAGAAACGCGTATCGACCACCGTTACTATACAATATGCACGTATGTCCATTTAAACTCAATTTTGGGTCAAATATGGATTATATCATGACACTGGCAAGAATATGGTTACATTTAAAGATGTTGTACCAAGCATGACAACGCTACATTCAGCTGCTTTTGAAATTACATGTTTTTTTCACTTCCTGAAAAGTAACCGTTTTGGACATACGTGAGTTTCATCGGGCAGCGACAATATATATATATATATATATATATTAGTGCTGTCAAACGATTAAAATATTTAATCGCGATTAATCGCATTAATGTCATAGTTAACTCCTGATTAATTGCACATTTTATATCTATTCTTAATGTCTTTTGATTTCTTTTTGTTACATTTTTTTCTCATTTTAATGCTCTTATCAACATGGAAAAGTGGATTGGCTTGTTTAGTGCAAATGT
The DNA here is from genome assembly GCA_030378365.1 of Hybognathus amarus. NCBI lineage: Eukaryota > Metazoa > Chordata > Actinopteri > Cypriniformes > Leuciscidae > Hybognathus > Hybognathus amarus. Next base: position 468,206 of record JAQIUQ010004464.1, read on the forward strand.
TTTTTTTTATTATTATTATTGAAAATAACATTGGAATAGTGTTCAATTTCACTCTAACATATATAGCCTAAATAATCTCTCACACAATGGTCCTGATATTGACGAGGGGTGGAGAATTTGCATCATCTGTGTTTGTGTGTGTGTGTTTGCTTGGTCATCATCAGAGTGGTGTTTCAGGCTGGGACGTGCTGCGATGATGATAGCTCAGTTCATAATGAGAAAACATACAGATCGCTTTGGTCTTGTCAATGGGACAATTTGGCAACTTTTTAAAAGTAAACTTTACATTCAGAATCTCATTGGCATCCATTTCGGCGTCTCGCGCCTCGTCATCCACTCAAAACATAACGTTACCATTTGGCCGGCTCGCAAGCTGAAACGAGTGTGTGCGGCACAAAACATCCTCGCGCTGCGCTCTGAAACCCATTCATTCAATTGCTTGCGCCGCGCGAGGACGTTTCGTTGCTTCTTCGACCAAAGCGCAAGCGGATCTAGCTAGACCGGAAACAAAACATCAGGCACGCCGCACACACCGTTCGGGCTTGCGAGCCGGCTTTGAGTGGATGACGAGCGCGAGACGCTGAATGGATCAGGACGCATGCCGCGTCCTGTTGCAAAAGTATGTGAAAAAACTACAAAGTTTGCTAGGACAAAAAGACCGTTAATCGCGCGATAAAAAAATTAACGCCGTTAAAATGGGTTTGCGTTAACGCCGTTAATAACGCGTTTAACTGACAGCTCTATATATATATATATTTATTTATTTATTTATTTTTATTTTTAATGGTAAAATACTGTAAAAATCCTACAGTGCAAAACTGTTAATTGGTAAACAGAAAGTTTCCGTACTATACACGGTAAATAAATGTGATATAATTTTACAGTAAAATACCGTTAAATTTACCGTTTTTGAAAGTGAAAAAGAACAAATCATTGTATAATTTACACTGAAAAACCGTAAATTGACATTCCCACAATTCCCTGTGTGACACTTCACATTTTATGTATTTTTGAAATAACTATGGTTCCTCATAGTTTTATTGTTTTTTTTATTTCTAATCAGTTATGTACATTAGGGTTATATGTTACATTTAATAATGTTAAATTAATGTTTATTGCATTTTTTAATTTCATGTGTGTTACCATGATGGTGCTTAATGTTTGTGTGAATGACATTGTGCAGCTTCTTTAAGTAAGTATTGCTTTATACAAGTATTCACTTGTGATGAGCTGTGATTGCTCATGTAACTCTCATCACTGCTGTGATGATTGTTGGTTGTCAGTGTATTACAATGGTCTAAAACAGATATCAATACATCAATAAGTTGGTAAATCCACATTTTATCAGAAAATAAAATACGGTTTATTACTGTAAACTTTAAGTCTGTTAAACCATTAACGTTCCTACCGTATTTTTGGTAAAGTTCTGGCAACCACAGCTGCCGTTTTTATATGTAAAATTTACAGTTTAGTTTTTATAGTGTATATATATATACGATATATATATATATATATATATATATATATATATATATATATATATATATATATATATATATATATATATATATATTTTAAGATTAAAGTTGAAAAATTTAGAGATTATAGTCGAAACATTTCAGAAATTAAAGTTGAAACATTTCAAAATTAAAGCTCGAAACATTTCAGAAAATTAAAAGTTGAAACATTTCGAGAATTAAAGTCGAAACATTTCAAAGTCGAAACATTTTGAGATTAAAGTTGAAACATTTTGAGATTAAAGTTGAAAAATTTTAGAGAATTAAAGTCGAAACATTTCAAGAGACGAGAGTACAAGAATACACTCTTCCGTAGATGCTGCGCGTGTGTGCTTGCCATTGTCTCACATTGCTGCACACAGGCATTCATAATGGTTCATAGTGAGTTTCACACTGTGTGTGTGCGTATTTTGTTTCATTAAAGCAAATTCAACAGGTGCCAATCTACCAACATTAGGCTACCATTATAGGACGTTATACAATATTCTGTGCCGGAATAGACTTTAGCCTATAGGACAACCAACATGGAAAACTATTTTCAGACTGGATGGAGAAATCAATCAATCAATCAATCAATCAATCAATCAATCAATCAATCAATCAATCAATCAATCAATCAATCAATCAATCAATCAATCAATGAGGCATTTATATAGCGTTTTCATATGTCTACTAGGCCTACACTCAAAGCGCTTTACAATCATATCAGACAATCTCTCCTCAAACATTAGTGCTTATTAAATCTGAGGAAATCACAGGATCCGGCCAAATGATTGGATACAGAATGATGCACTTCAAATGTATCCAGAACGTATTTACGGTGAAGAGACAGAGCGGTTGCTGGTGTGTTCTCGAACAGATAGTGTTGACTAGACGAGCATGAAAACACCTCAGAAACACTGCCACTAGCACCTGTGTAGAATTTTGTTGAAAGCCCAGCTACTATTAAAAAAGCTACTAAAAAAGCTTAAAAAGCTACTATTTTGTGTTAATCCATGGCAGTTCGACTTCACAAGTGCATTTCTTACACAAACACACACACGCACGCGCTCTGAGCCAGTGGACTGTTATGAATGCACACACTCCCATGGAACACTGTATTATCGTAATGTTTTGACTTTATTCTCGAAATGTTTCGACTTTAATCTCGTAACGTTTCGACTTTAATCTCAAAACATTTTGACTTTAATATTGAAACATTCTGACTTTAATCTCAAGAACATTTCGACTTTAATCACGTAATGTTTTGACTTTAATCTCAAAACGTTTCGACTTTAATCTCGTAAAGTTTCAACTTTAATCTCAAAATATTTCGACTTTAATCTAGAAACATTTTGACTTTAATCTCGAAACGTTTCAACTTTAATCTTGTAATGTTTCGACTTTAATCTCAAAACATTTCGACTTTAATTCTCGAAACATTTTTAATTTAATCTTGAAACATTTCAACTTTAATCTAGAAACATTTCGACTTTAAACTCAAAACATTTCGACTTTAATCTCAAAATGCTAGATTTTTATTTTTTTATTTTTTATGTTGCGGTTCAGGGTTTCCGTACATTTTACATTGAAAGTGTCAAAAATGTGTGAGGCGGAATATAAATATAACAATATAACATGCAAAAGGTTTATATTTTGCTGAATATTTCCCATGATCCTGGGGTGGGTTATTGCTACATTGGACCATGTAAATTAAACATGGACAAGGCACAATATAATATAAGAAAAACAGGTTTTGTTTTATGATTTTTTTTGACTGACCAAGTATTTCTAAGATGAGAGAAAAAGCCCCGCATCCTCTTTATTACAGTAACATCTCCTGTTTGTGTTTCCCAGACTAAAGAAACACGCTTATCTCCTCTCCGCTCCTGAAACACCTTGTGTTAATTTACAACGTCCATAAATGTAAACTCCCTTCTAATTTGCACTTTTAATGACAGCTTGAAGGTCTAGTTAATGCATATGCTCCCATTTTGTGGCTTTTTGAATCGTTTGGTGTTTGTAATGATTGGGTAGAGGCGATGTCATGAAATCTTTATTGAGAAGTCAACACTATAAACTTCACTCCAAACATTTAATGACAACTATGAGGCAGTGTTCATTATGTTGCTTTGGAAAACCTAATCAAACTCTTTCTGGCACAACCTCCTCAAGCTCATAACCGCCTGCAAATGCTGTTCATTTCATGATCAAATGTTTATGAACCATATAGGCAGATTTGACGGTACTAGTTTCAAACTTTGGACTTTTGGAAAATGCTTTTATATCGATTGTCTCACACATCATGGCACATTGAATCTAACACGGGCTTTCACAACACTGAACCCTTAAGCAATGCTGAGACAAACGATTAGCTCATGATCGAGACATGCTTGATAGGAAACCGCTCACGACCCGAGGGCCCTTCTTTCTCTTGTTCTTTTTCTGCTCATTCAGTCACTTACGTGTTTAATTGTGCCATTAATTAGGCTCTTGATGAAGCCGTTAAGGTCAAAGTGAACGCTTGCTTTCCTGGCTCAGTTGTTTCATCAAATATGTGAGCAATATCAGATCACATGACTGACAAACAAACAAATTACACAAATCACTTGCTTCCAATGACCCGTCAGTGCTCAAATCTTCAAGTATAATGATGCGGTTCTGACAGATCACAGGTTGGGGATGTTTCAAAGTATTCTTTTCTAAGCGATCTAACTAATTAAACTTAATTGGACTGCTTACACAACACACTTTCAGCTAAAAATGCAAAACTTTTTTTATAAAACGGTTAGTTCCAGTCCTTGATTTTGATTGGTCAATAGCTGTGTTTTACGATAAATCGCTTCACCCAATGGTTCAATGTATCACTACACAACATCCCTAGCAACCACTCTTAGCAACGTATACATGTGTTTGTTTGTTTGTTTGTTATTGACGCCTATAGAGTATAGTGGAGATCGAGTAAGTTTTCCTGCATTTACAGTAGATATAACATCTTATATTCGTATAAAAATCGCAGCGGACATTCCAAACTACGTTTAGAAATATCTTGTCCTTTTAACCGTGTTTTCCCATCATTTATCAGTTGCGCATTGCTTCTCTGTGTTCGCAAGTTTCAGTCCTTTTAATATAAAGTTACGTATGTGTTTTGGACGATTGTTTACACGACAACAGCGTTTTGTGTGCCTGATAACGCAAACTTTTGAAAACTTTAATGTCCATGTAAACAACAAAACGTGAATCTCTGAAAGACGATTTACGACATGCATGTGCATCACTTGTGCTATTACTATAGTGTTTCAGCGCCATCTACTGGCCTAGCAGCAGAATACAGCATTTGTGTACGTTTTCGCGTGATCCATGCGAATATGAATCCTTATGATAATGTTGTCGTCTGTCAAAAGAAAAACTTCTCCGTTTTAAACGTATAAGCACCCCTATAGACCCACGTACACCAGAATAAATATGACTGAGTGGTGATTTTACAACATTATTGATACTAATAAAGCAGCTGAATGCATTAATATACAATGATTTTACACAACAAACAACTGAGCTTCTGTGTTCCTCAGGCAAGCGGCTCCGAGTGATTATATCGAGCAGACCAGCAGTTCAAACTATTTGTTAGGCATTATATAAGGTAATTATGTTTGTTAATGGTAATTAACCTTCCGGAACTATTGACAAAACCAGTTTTAAATATATACTGCATTTTAATTTGTCAGGTTATTGACTATACACCCTCAGAAACTTCTAAAACTAAGATATGTGGGATATACAAAGTTAAAAAATAAAAATGGACGTGGAATTTGCATTTTTATTGCTTAAATACACTTTTGACCACACAAGTTATGCGTGAATATGTCTAAATACATGCAAAGACTAATTTTACTGGTACTGCATAGTTTTCACTTACAATGAGCCGTATTGTACATCTATTTATTGGCTCACAAGTAGCCAGAAAACAACAATTTGCTTGTTTAAAAAATGTCATTTATTTTGTAATCTAATAATGTGTAATAAAGGTGGATTTCAGAATGACCTGTTTTGTTTTTACAGGAAAATACATAACTATTGCAAACTTTAACAATCACATTCTATGTAATCAGACATTTGGAGCGATGCTCACTGATGCCAGACGAGTACAATGAGTCTTTTCCATCTTAAAAACGTGCGTCTACTGTCCGTACATTTCTGCAAAACTCCCCAAATATCCCTGAATAATTCCCTTCAGTTTCCAGATGAAATGAACAGGAGTGCCAGCAAATACTGTTTGATTCCCTTCCACACAGATGATGATTACAGGGTCACATTATTGATTAATAAAGACTTATTGTCACAAGTTATGACCTTAGAACAATTTTACCATAGTGCATTAATTAAAAATTGACATGTGTGTCTCGATACGCAGCTCTGTGTGTTTGGTCACTTTGAGACGCTGAATACACCAATGAATCATGTTAATGAACACAATTATCCTCTTCACTCTGAAACACTTTATATATTTACTTCATTTTTTAACACTATACATATATATTTAATGAAATAAATGTAATTAACCACAGCCACAGTGATTTGATAATCAGCACTCTTGTAATGACCTTGAGTTATTTCAGTGTTTCCAGTATAAGCAGCTCGTTTGCGACGTTAGATGATGGCATGTGTTAGGAACACGTGATGGTTTATCATGGATCACATTAATGAATGATATGTTTGTTCGGAGCATCTGACTGAGGCCCCGTGTAGAGGACAGTTGCTGACGGATGACACAGTGACAGCTGCTTCACAAACAACAACTTATTTCATAATGCTTGGTCTGTAAATTACAGTTTGCATATTTGTTTATTGTTGATGTTGTTTTGTTGGTAATGCTTTAGATTACATCATGGAAAGCACTGTGTAGTTAAAGGAGTAGTTCACTTTTAAAAAAAGCTTTTGCTGATAATTTACTCACCCCCATGTCATCCAAGATGTCCATGTCTTTCTTCTCTTCAGTTGAAAAAGAAATTAAGGCTTTTGATGAAAACATTCCATATCATTTTCTCCATATAATGGACTTCAATGGGGACGGTTCAAGGTCCAAAAGACAGTTTCAGTGCAAACTGTTCAAAGGGTTTTAAACGATTCCAGACGATGAATAAGGGTAAGTGAAACGATCGCTCATTTAATAACTTAGTAACAGAGTTTAAGTTTTATAAGCTCAAATGCTCGCCTTGCTCTGTTCTGTGATGCGCGTTCGTGACTCTCCTGTTCAAACTCGTTCATCAAAATAAACAAATCTTTTTTCGAGTCAATACGTTCATTTTGTTCGTTGAATGAACCAAATGACTCGAAAAAAGATTAGTTCATTTTGATGAACGAGTCAAACAAAACAGATTTTGGTATTTCAGTGTAGATTGGTATTTTGACATTTTATGATTTTATGAAGTACGTGGTTATAGGTTGGCACCAATATGCCATCTTGTATTTTTGTTTTGTTTAAAAAAAAATGTGTGTAATTTTTTTGAATTGTAAAGGTTAATTACACTCTTGGAGTCCATGTTTCTCATTCGTAATGGTTCTGTACACACACAGAACCAGTCATTTAGGGGATTCGCTCTGGCATTTAGATGCGGTTGTCACTTCTGAAACTTTGCGGTGTGTATGCGACCCTAGAGAATTAAAAGTTTTTAGTGGAACATAATACCAAGTTTTCCTGTGACATAAGGCTTCAAATCCCTGTCTGCTTCTAATTGGTACTTTGAATTTTCCGAGTGTAGGTTCAAAGAAGCGCTCTGATCTATCTTCCCTTTTAGCCTTAAGAGATACTGCATAAAAGTCGCGAGCTGTCCTTTCAAGATCTTACTTAGCCAGCCATTTATTTGAATAATTTTGACCATCATGAGACCTCATTAATCTCTGTCAGTGTGCCGGACAGGCGGTGAGTGTGTAGGGTTTTCTCCAGCTGAAGTCTAGCGTGGGAAGATGCCACTTCGTGTGCGCTGGGCTGTTCCTCATCTGTCTCTCACGCGCTGAAGCATAACTAAAACCCGCTGCAGTCCGGCTCCACTCCGACACCGTGACATTTCAATTACACACAGTTCCCCGGGCCGCCCGACAAGCTGCTCGCGAACTGACAACACACCCCTGTGCACTACATCTCCACAGCAAATGGATGCGAGTGCTGCTTCAGCAACTGGACGTCCCGCCTCTCTTAAAGGAGTCTGTTTGATTAAGGTGGGCAGAGGCTCAATAACAGATCACACCATTTCACTCCTGAAAAATATTTCATTCCAATGACTGCCAAGTACGATAAATTGAAATCCCCAGTCGGACTTGTGGATTTAGTGCCGTCAGGATGTCAATAAAGCCTCGCTGTGCTGGTGACTTTGTTTTCTGGTGGTCACATGATGGATATTTAGCCGTTAGCTGGTATTGATTGTGATTAAGTTGGGGATAACGTTTTAGGTTGGCGTAGAAAAGACATCTCAGATTTTAGTTAACACATAACACATAAGCAACAGTGCTGTATACTCTGAATAATCAGGGAAAAAGCACAATACTGAGTGTGATATTGTTATAATATAGCAGTTATTTCAATATTTCTAGTTACTAATTTTTGTACTGCCAATGCAATAGTTTTAAAGATGGCCTATTATGCTTTTCCCACATTCACCTGTGTTTAGTGTGTAGTGTTGCTGTTGAGCATGAAACACCTATATTGTAATCTTGAGTTGTAATCTGGGAACGAACACATCACAGTATTCCTCATTATAATAATTAATGCACAGAATAAAGGAGAGGGGCCTGGTTGAGTTAGTTAGTAGTGTGTTAGTGTGTTAAACTGGCGGTTATGGAAAGGGCGGGGCATTTCCCAAACACACTCGAAGCGCTCGACCAATCACAACACACTGCTCCAGCTGACCAATCAGAGCACAGTGTGCTTTTCAGGAGGAGGGGCTTCATAGAGACAGGAAGTAAACAGAGCATTACTGACAGACTGGGAAGAGAGGAGCCGCAACAATGGAGAATATGAGGAGAATAATCATGAAACTTGTTCTAGGAGAGCCTCTAGTAAGCACTTTAACACAATAAAATTGATCCAAAGTGCATAGCAGGACTACACTACAAAATAAAAAAAAACAACATCAACATCAAGATTTTGAAAAATGCATAATAGGTCCAACACAGGGGCTGCGTCCGAAACCGCATACTTCCATACTATATAGTATGCGAAAAACAGTACGCGAGCCGAGTAGTATGTCCGAAATCATAGAATTCGAAAAACAGTAGGCGAGCAGTACCCGGATGGCCTACTACTTCCGGTGAGATTCTGAAGTGCGCACACGATGGACACTTTACTATCCCATGATGCCACGGGAGAGGAGTTGTCGTTATATTTGAAAATGGCGGAAGGCGGAGACGCGGGAGTTTTCAAGTGTAAGTACTATATAAAACACTTTTTATTTATTTGTGGTTAAATTGTGTTTGTTTAACATCATATAAGTAAACGAATGACTTGTTAAACGTTTAAATAATATAAATCGCGGGTACAATTTTCTGATTTGGCTGCAAAATGACACTTTTATCATTATTACCGAACTGAATGAGGTAAACGACGTAAAAACGCAGATGAAAACCGAAAGCAGAGCTAAAAACATAGCGCAGCGGTGGTGCAGTCAGTGGAATGGGCTCTTTAAATTTTCGCGCTGTTATGACAGGGTATGTCACGTGACAATAACAACATGGTGCATGTAGTACGTCCGAACTCATTCATACTACACGTATTCATACTATAAAGAACATACTTTTTTAACGGTCGAGAAGTACGTTCTTTTTTAATTGTAGTACCTACTCACATAGTACGCGATTTCGGACGCAGCCAATGTTTCTTTGAGTTAATTGCTGTTCAATAAATCAGTTGAGTGAATAATTCAATGACTCACTCACTTGTTTCATTCCTGAATGAATTTACTAATTTATAAAGATGTCTCCACCTTCTGGTGTAACAATGTATTTTACCCTAGCATAGTATCTATCTGAAATATGTTAGCAATGCAATAATACGTACTAACAACTGCATTGCAACATTCTAGCAACCTTCAGAACACACTTGTGAGAAAACTTGGAAACATTCTTTAGATTCTCTCAGAAATCACTTGAGTTATTTTATTCCAGTCACACAGTGAAACGCGCGAACATCATGCGAGATGGGATTTGGGATTATGTGGAGTTATAATGTGAAGAACCTCAAGCCTCGAGCTGCTTGATAGTAACTGATGACAATACAGATAGAAGTTTGTTTACAAAAGTAGAAACCTGTGCCATATTGCATGCAGGAGTTGTGGGAGATCTGTGGGATTGGTGTCTGGAACAGCAAACAGAGACTCGATGTTGCAGAAAGTTTCCTCATCTCCAACAATCAAAGCCCACCTTTGACTACTTTCTAGGTGTAAAGTTGAACTGCTCACTGCGTAAATAATTCTAATTGATGAAACCTGGGAAGAGTCCAATGTTCTGGTTCTTAATTTCATTTATGGCTGTGAAAGACTTCTCGCTGGGCTTATAAATACCCTCCTAAATCATGCAGGGGATGAGGGCGCATGGCTGAGACCTTCTTAAATGGATCCGCTAAGGAAACCAAAAGGCCCTGTGTGCAAACTATGAGGCATTAAAGACGCTGGCAACATCACAATCCATTCCAGACATCAGAGATACACTGTGAGATGAAGTTATATCATCCCATACTCAATGTATTTCTGTCAAATTTGACCAAAATGTGATTGTTCAACTTATAGTCATTATTCTCAAAACAGTTCACCAATATGCTCAACACATTGTCTTACATTCTGATGTAATGATGACATGTACACCAACTGTTTGCTGTTTTAATAACTATAATTACACGGCTCTGTGGGACGCTTGATTGTGATTGGTCGCTCGCTCCCTCCAGCGGTGAGATATTCCCAGAGAACAGAAACACACACTCATCCGGTCACTGACGTCAGCAACGCTACACACTCACTAGGAACCGCTTTATCTTCATGGAAGTTTTGCATTTGCTGAGCTAATAAAATATTTAAAACTCAGTTGAATCAATATTTTGTGTACAGTTATTTAATTATGCCATCCAGTATCGTGGACTCGCTCTCTCTCTCGTTTCACACAAACGTAGCGGTGGCCATTTTGTGACTGTTGTTTTGTACACTTTTGGATTATAAAATACAAACAGTTTTTTGTTTTTATTTTTAAGATAACAGCTATCTCTGAATTCGATATCTCTTATCCCCAATATTATTAAGTCAACTCAAGACTCAAGTATATTTATATAGGCCTTTTTTCAAACTATAGATTGCATCAAAGCAGTTTCACAGTATAAAGCAAAGCATAAAAGTATAAAGCAAAGTTTGTTTCATAGTGGAACAACATCCACATTTGGTAGAGCTGATCAAGGGTATTAATGATTGGTTGATTAATTTGAATATCCCAACTGAGCAAGCCAAAGGCAACAGTGGCAAGGAACCAAAAACTCCATCAAGTGACCCAAAGGTGTCCTGAAACTCCATCATGAGACCCAGTGGTGTCCTAAAACTCCATCAGGTGACCCAGTGGTGTCCTAAAACTCCATCAGGTGACCCAATGGTGTCCTCAAAACTCCATCATGTGACCCAGTGGTGTCCTGAAAACTCCACCAGGTGACCCAATGGTGTCCTAAAACTCCATCATTGACCCAGTGGTGTCCTAAAACTCCACCAGGTGACCCAATGGTGTCCTAAAACTCCATCATGTGACCCAATGGTGTCCTAAAAACTCCATCAGGTGACCCAATGGTGTCCTAAAACTCCATCAAGTGACCCAGTGGTGTCCTAAAACTCCATCAGGTGACCCAAAGGTGTCCTTAAACTCCATTATGTGACCCAGTGGTGTCCTAAAACTCCATCAGGTGATCCAAAGGTTTCCTAAAACTCTATCAGGTGACCCAAAGGTGTCCTAAAACTCCATCAGGTGACCCAATGGTGTCCTAAAACTCCAACAAGTGACCCAAAGGTGTCCTAAAACTCCATCAGGTGACCCAAAGGTGTCCTAAAACTCCATCAGGTGACCCAAAGGTGTCCTAAAACTCCATCAGGTGACCCAATGGTGTCCTAAAACTCCATCAGGTGACCCAAAGGTGTCCTAAAACTCCATCAGGTGACCCAAAGGTGTCCTAAAACTCCATCAGGTGACCCAAAGGTGTCCTAAAACTCCATCAAGTGACCCAAAGGTGTCCTAAAACTCCATCAGGTGACCCAAAGGTGTCCTAAAACTCCATCAGGTGACCCAAAGGTGTCCTAAAACTCCATCAGGTGACCCAAAGGTGTCCTAAAACTCCATCAGGTGACCCAATGGTGTCCTAAAACTCCATCAAGTGACCCAAAGGTGTCCTAAAACTCCATCAGGTGACCCAAAGGTGTCCTAAAACTCCATCAGGTGACCCAAAGGTGTCCTAAAACTCCATCAGGTGACCCAAAGGTGTCCTTAAACTCCATTATGTGACCCAGTGGTGTCCTAAAACTCCATCAGGTGATCCAAAGGTTTGCTAAAACTCCATCAGGTGACCCAATGGAGAAAAAAAAAATAAACTTGGGAGAAACCCCTAGAATTAATGTGTTTAAATCTCTTAAAAGTCTGTCTAGTTTGAACTCGCGCTAAAACTGCTCTCTTCGCAAAAGCTATGCGTTTAATGGCCATTACAAAGTCAACATATCACACGTCCGCAAGGCTATGCATCATTACGTTTCAACCGCCATTATGCATCGATGCAAAGCCAAATGTGTTTTTGATACGCGACGCACCAATACATGCAATACTATGTGTTGTCGGTGAGGGCGACATTGCAAGTACTTGTACATTAATTCAAGTTGTTCAAGTAACAACCAGCTGGATGAACATTATCCCTTACATATTGGGGTAACAATTCAAATATATTATTCACAATAGACGTTGACGTTTATATCATAAAAAACAGGCACTTAGATACGAGCTATAAGTGGAAACACAATAAAGAGCAGATCTGTCTTTCTGTAGCCAAAAATAGAACAGTATTAAACATACAGTAGTGATGTAACAAATGGACCTGAATGTTTGCTTTGTGTGTTTTAATGTTTTATCAACTGGAACACTCCCATTATAATCTCTGTCTTCACTGCAGGCGCACATCGCGGGTCCACTGCACAATTTCGTGTGATTGAGTTTGAGCCTGTGTGAAGCTCATTGCCCGTTCACAGAGAAAGCTCCCATTATAATCAAGCAAGCTGTCGAGTCATGTTGCTCGCGTGCGGCGTAGATGGAGTGTTAAAACACAGCCACTGCATATTAAATCAGTGCCGTCGCAATTAAAGTTCCTGCAGTGCACATGTAAAAAACAAGGAGTGATGGAGACCCAGCGGTTGTAAACGGATCCGGGGTCTAGTAGCACCAGAACTGCGTTTACAATCACAGTAGGATAATTATTCACTCTAGTTAAATAAGATCGAGGTGATTATGCTTAATTCATTTAGCTTTTTGGAAACTGTGAGTAAATATTCTGTCACTTTTCCTTTGTATTGAAACTGTTGACTGATGACTTAATCTGGACATTTGAGGATGAAAAAGCTCCAGTTCTTCTCTATATGAGTGTCAGTGTTTCTGAACTCCTGAAACGTCTCCAGTGTAGTCTTGAGTTTCTTCCGGGAACGAACACGTCACAATATTCCTCATTATAATAATTCATATGCAGAATAAAGGGACGGGCCTGGTTGAGTTTGTTAGTGGTCATGGAAAGGGGCGGGACATTTCCCAAACACACTCGAAGCGCTCGACCAATCACAACACACTGCTCCAGCTGACCAATCAGAGCACAGTATGCTTTTCAGAAGGAGGGGCTTCATGGAGAGAAGAAGTAAACAGAGCGTTACTGACAGACTGGGAAGAGAGGAGCGCAACAATGGAGAATATGAGGAAAATAATCATGAAATGTGTTATAAAACGTGTTACAACATGTTATATAAAACATGAAAGTGTTGCAGTGTTCAGGTTATGACTCTCCCAGCGACTCGAAACCGGTGTCCGCTACTCTTCCCCTCTCTCTCACACCAGAGAATTACATGCCACTTGCATTGCTGTCAAGATCTTACACAAACAAGATTTGTCAGCTCATTTATCAGCGTTCCCCATGGCTTGTTCACTCTGTCACACTGACTATTTCTTGGAATCTGAACCTCAGGAAAAAAATATATAGAACCAATGCGCACAACATTCAACACAAACCTCCAACAGAGAATTTAATATTTAAGCAGCTCTACCTAATGTGTGCATGGGTAATTGCTGCTATATGACTGACAACTGGCTTACACTGTATTTTTAAATTGTTTTCTTTTATAAAAATTCTAACAAATATTTTAAAAAGGAAGAAAATTGTGTAAAATGTACAACTATTGTAGTTTTAGAGAATATATCTCAAAAGTGAAATGTCTCTTGCCTCATTGGCATTTGTTTGTTTTATTCATAAATGCCAATAATAAAATAATTTGCTAATTTAAATGATCAGTTCCTGAAAGCATGTGCAAACAAAGCAACATTAACTCTGAGACCAGTTCAGTTCACCAGATAATGTGAACTGATGTTTACAACCACTTGATTTTATGTCAAGTATTTTTTATTTAATGTATGTCATGGCTTGATCTGAAGACTGTGTCAAGACAGAAAATAGGGTGAGATTTGATGTTTTTTAGTGGAATCGTTTCATCCTTCGTCCTTGACTTGCATCATGTCTGATAACTGATCAAAGAAGGTCTGTCTGCTATGGCAAGCGTTTTGACATTATTTTATGTACTTGATATGCTATATGTAATTGCTCACAGAACATGTTTAATGCACATTTGTCTTGCATTGACTTTCTTCTTACTATGACTCTATTATCAGATCTGATCAAACCATGCAGACTTCTAAAGAGTAACTTACAATAAATTATATTTTCAAAAAGAAACAAAGAAAACAAAATGTACAGAAACATATCCGTAGCAGTTCATAGTAGCAATCCAATTTTAAAACTGTTGAACAATTCTTTCTATAAAACAGCCATTCACTTCTTATAAAACATACAATATCAATTTTCTTTTCCTTCCCACAGAACGGAATTATAAAAAGGCAAGACTAATACATTATTTGTTCAGTTCAGAGATATTCCCATACATTTTTATTCATAAAGAAGCTCCTCTTTTGAGCTGCGGGCTGCGAGGCGTTTGCTTAAGCCCACAGGAAAGATATTCTCCTCTTTCACATTTGCTTCAGGCTGCTGAATGTCAAAGGATTGATACAGAGAACAGAACAGCACATGAAGTGCATTCTAATGGCTGGCGAAACACACACTCAATACAGCGCCCAAAGATACGCTGATCCAGTCCCACAGCGTCCAGCAGGAACATTCCCATTCAGTCCGAGTCCACCGAGACTCCGGCCAAAGTTGAAGTCATCGGATGTTTAATGTCACACATTCTGGGACCCGGAATAGACTTTCAGAAACACTGGAACTTGCATAATTAAATTAATGTGTTTGTTTAACAGTCGGGAACACAGCATATGTTACACTAAAACCATAAAATAACATCATGTTGCTCGATATATAATAAATACTAACTGAAATGCAGATTTTATTCACATTGGTGCTATTTTCATGAGTAATGTGTTTTTTCAAAACGCAAAACCTGATCTCAGTCTTTTATACACATTTTCAGTCCACATAACCATCATTTCAAAACGTATTATTGAAATGTGCAATAAGAACAATGACTCAAACAATGCAAGAAACATGTGTCAATAGATGCCACAATAGAAAATCCATTTACAACTCACTTAAATGATATAAAACTCATAATGTTTGTACTGTGTTGTCAAATGTTGTAATGAACATATGACACACACACACGCGGCCATAAGGTTTTGCTATAAAACAGAGTTTGTCTATACTGTAGTTGACCTTTATACGGTCAAGTGATGTGAGTTACAGTAATGCGAGTTACAGTGATGTGAGTTACAGTAATGTGAGTTACAGTGATGTGAGTAACAGTAATGTGAGTTACAGTGATGTGAGTGACAGTAATGTGAGTTACAGTGATGTGAGTTACAGTGATGTGAGTTACAGTGATGTGAGTTACAGTGATGTGAGTTACAGTGATGTGAGTTACAGTGATGTGAGTTACAGTGATGTGAGTTACAGTGATGTGAGTTACAGTAATGCGAGTTACAGTGATGTGAGTTACAGTGATGTGAGTTACAGTGATGTGAGTTACAGTGATGTGAGTTACAGTGATGTGAGTTACAGTGATGTGAGTTACAGTGATGTGATTTACAGTGATGTGAGTTACAGTGATGTGAGTTACAGTAATGTGAGTTACAGTGATGTGAGTTACAGTGATGTGAGTTACAGTAATGCGAGTTACAGTGATGTGAGTTACAGTAATGCGAGTTACAGTGATGTGAGTTACAGTAATGTGAGTTACAGTGATGTGAGTAACAGTAATGTGAGTTACAGTGATGTGAGTGACAGTAATGTGAGTTACAGTGATGTGAGTTACAGTGATGTGAGTTACAGTGATGTGAGTTACAGTGAAGTGAGTTACAGTAATGTGAGTTACAGTGATGTGAGTTACAGTGATGTGAGTTACAGTAATGTGAGTTACAGTGATGTGAGTTGCAGTGATGTGAGTTACAGTGATGTGAGTGACAGTGATGTGAGTTACAGTAATGTGAGTTACAGTGATGTGAGTTACAGTGATGTCAGTTACAGTGATGTGAGTTACAGTGATGTGAGTTACAGTGATGTGAGTTACAGTGATGTGAGTGACAGTGATGTGAGTTACAGTGATGTGAGTTACAGTGATGTGAGTTACAGTGATGTGAGTTACAGTGATGTCAGTTACAGTGATGTGAGTTACAGTGATGTGAGTTACAGTGATGTGAGTGACAGTGATGTGAGTTACAGTGATGTGAGTTACAGTGATGTGAGTTACAGTGATGTGAGTTACAGTGATGTGAGTTACAGTGATGTCAGTTACAGTGATGTAAGTGACAGTGATGTGAGTTACAGTGATGTGAGTTACAGTGATGTGAGTTACAGTGATGTGAGTTACAGTGATGTGAGTGACAGTGATGTGAGTTACAGTGATGTGAGATACAGTGATGTGAGATACAGTGATGTGAGTTACAGTGATGTGAGTTACAGTGATGTGAGTTACAGTGATGTGAGTTACAGTGATGTGAGTTACAGTGATGTGAGTTACAGTGATGTGAGTTACAGTAATGTGAGTTACAGTGATGTGAGTTACAGTGATGTGAGTTACAGTGATGTGAGTTACAGTGATGTGAGTTACAGTGATGTGAGTTACAGTGATGTGAGTTACAGTGATGTGAGTTACAGTGATGTGAGTTACAGTGATGTGAGTTACAGTGATGTGAGTTACAGTGATGTGAGTTACAGTGATGTGAGTTACAGTGATGTGAGTTACAGTGATGTGAGTTACAGTGATGTGAGTTACAGTGATGTGAGTTACAGTGATGTGAGTTACAGTGATGTGAGTTACAGTGATGTCAGTTACAGTGATGTGAGTGACAGTGATGTGAGTTACAGTAATCTGAGTTACAGTGATGTGAGTTACAGTAATGTGAGTGACAGTAATGTGAGTTACAGTGATGTGAGTTACAGTGATGTGAGTTACAGTCAGTGGTGGAAAGTAAATAATTACAAATACTTTCGTTACAGTACTTGAGTAGATTTTTTCATTTTTTCTACTTTCTTGATTATAATTAAATTATGGTACTTTTACTCTTACTTGAGTAAAATAAAAATAAAATATTCAACTTCTCTACATTTATATTTCATAAAAAGTACAAAGTACTTAGACAAAGGTGCCGACAGAGCAACAGGGCAAGCTGACGTTTGACAGACAATTCAAACTACTGCGGTGGAGCACTGCGCTTCAGCCAATAACAGACAGATCTGAAGCCCTTCAGCCAATAACAGAACAGATCTGAAGCCCTTCAGCCAATGATAGACAGGTCTGACTTGAGGATGCAAAACCAATCAAAATCTCTAGTTCGGCTGGGGGCGGGGCGTTCAAACCGCGTTTGACATTCAATCATTATCACTGACGCTCGTGTTTTGAATCAGTAGCGTTAACGTTTCAATATTTCAGTGAATGCAAGTGAGTATTCTGCTCATATTTAATTATGGCAACTACTGAAATGGGTCATACCATTGATAATACCAGAGCACTGAGCAGTTGCAGTAAATAAAAAAGCTCGGCTCATAACATGGACGTGGTTTGCATGATGGATGGAGCAAGAACAATGTAAGTGTCTAAAATACATGCACACAGTTCAAATTAATTGTAAAGCTCGCCCTGTTTAACAATACAGTTAAACTAAATATACGAAGCAAACTTTGTACAAAGCTGAAAAAAAGTGAAATAAGATCGCATGATTTAGCTGTCAGTCAGATGCATATAGAAGTGTAGTTCGTTCCCATAGCAACAGTGGGCTCCCAGCACATTTTCGGTAGGCTACAATGAAAAAAGATAATTTAATTTAACATGTTAACCATACCCCACGTCTTTTTTAATTGTTTTTTTTTTACTGGAAATGTTGTATTCATACTGTTTTATTGTTTTTCATACCTTTTTCATCGGACCTCTCCATTAACTTTAGTTGCTTTGAATTATGAATGATTCAAATCCAAACATTCAAATGATCTTATCTGGACTTACTTTTCAAAATTAGTAATAAAAATTGTTCTTGACAACAGAGAAAGCTAGTAGTCTATATGTGGAGCACTTTTATCATTGATGGATGCACTTTTTTGGGCTTCAAATTTTCTCCAGTCATTCACTGCCATTATAAAGTTTGGAAGAACCAGGCCATTTTTTAATATAGCCTAACTCTGATTGTATTCGACTAAAAGAAGAAAAGTCATATCTTCTAAAATGACTTGAGGGAGTGTAAATCGTGGGCTAATTTTCATTTTTGGGTGAACTATCCCTTTCCAGACATACATCATTCTTTTGAAAATACCTGATAGTTTGATGAACACAGATATATTATAGCTATAATGTGTCAGTCAGTCAAAACATCACTATTTGCAAGTTGTTATATCCATATAAGGCATTTCCTGAAATGTGTAAGTTTAATACTTCTATGCATCAGTACTGGGCCTTCAGTATAAATGAAATAGATGACATGAGAGTTTTTAGCGCTCCATTTCGCTATCATTTCTCCATTTTGGGTAAAAATAGAAAAATACTAAAGTACTTCTGTTAGAGTTACTTGAGTAGTTTTTAAGCAAACTACTTATTACTTGAGTCATATTATATTTCAGTACTTTCTACTTGTACTCAAGTAAATTATTACTTAAGTAGCAATACTTTTACTTCAAGTACAATTTGTCAGTACTCTTCCACCACTGGTTACAGTGATGTGAGTTACAGTGATGTGAGTTACAGTAATGTGAGTTACAGTGATGTGAGTTACAGTAATGTGAGTTACAGTGATGTGAGTTACAGTGATGTGAGTTACAGTGATGTGAGTTACAGTGATGTGAGTTACAGTGATGTGAGTTACAGTAATGTGAGTAACAGTAATGTGAGTTACAGTGATGTGAGTTACAGTGATGTGAGTGACAGTGATGTGAGTTACAGTGATGTGAGTTACAGTGATGTGAGTTACAGTGATGTGAGTTACAGTGATGTGAGTTACAGTGATGTGAGTATACAGTGATGTGAGTTACAGTAATGTGAGTTACAGTGATGTGAGTTACAGTGATGTGAGTTACAGTGATGTGAGTATACAGTGATGTGAGTTACAGTAATGTGAGTTACAGTGATGTGAGTTACAGTGATGTGAGTTACAGTGATGTGAGTTACAGTGATGTGAGTTACAGTGATGTGAGTTACAGTGATGTGAGTTACAGTGATGTGAGTTACAGTGATGTGAGTTACAGTGATGTGAGTTACAGTGATGTGAGTTACAGTGATGTGAGTTACAGTGATGTGAGTTACAGTGATGTGAGTTACAGTGATGTGAGTTACAGTGATGTGAGTTACCAGTGATGTGAGTTACAGTGATGTGAGTTACAGTGATGTGAGTTGACAGTAATGTGAGTTACAGTGATGTGAGTTACAGTGATGTGAGTTACAGTGATGTGAGTTACAGTGATGTGAGTTACAGTGATGTGAGTTACAGTGATGTGAGTTACAGTGATGTGAGTTACAGTGATGTGAGTTACAGTGATGTGAGTTACAGTGATGTGAGTTACAGTGATGTGAGTTACAGTGATGTGAGTTACAGTGATGTGAGTTACAGTGATGTGAGTTACAGTGATGTGAGTTACAGTGATGTGAGTTACAGTGATGTGAGTTACAGTGATGTGAGTTACAGTGATGTGAGTTACAGTGATGTGAGTTACAGTGATGTGAGTTACAGTGATGTGAGTTACAGTGATGTGAGTTACAGTGATGTGAGTTACAGTGATGTGAGTTACAGTGATGTGAGTTACAGTGATGTGAGTTACAGTGATGTGAGTTACAGTGATGTGAGTTACAGTGATGTGAGTTACAGTGATGTGAGTTACAGTGATGTGAGTTACAGTGATGTGAGTTACAGTGATGTGAGTTACAGTAATGTGAGTTACAGTGATGTGAGTTACAGTGATGTGAGTTACAGTGATGTGAGTTACAGTGATGTGAGTTACAGTGATGTGAGTTACAGTGATGTGAGTTACAGTGATGTGAGTTACAGTGATGTGAGTTACAGTAGATGTGAGTTACAGTGATGTGAGTTACAGTGATGTGAGTTACAGTGATGTGAGTTACAGTGATGTGAGTTACAGTGATGTGAGTTACAGTGATGTGAGTTACAGTGATGTGAGTTACAGTGATGTGAGTTACAGTGATGTGAGTTACAGTGATGTGAGTTACAGTGATGTGAGTTACAGTGATGTGAGTTACAGTGATGTGAGTTACAGTGATGTGAGTTACAGTGATGTGAGTTACAGTGATGTGAGTTACAGTGATGTGAGTTACAGTGATGTGAGTTACAGTGATGTGAGTTACAGTGATGTGAGTTACAGTGATGTGAGTTACAGTGATGTGAGTTACAGTGATGTGAGTTACAGTGATGTGAGTTACAGTGATGTGAGTTACAGTGATGTGAGTTACAGTGATGTGAGTTACAGTGATGTGAGTTACAGTGATGTGAGTTACAGTAATGTGAGTTACAGTGATGTGAGTTACAGTGATGTGAGTTACAGTGATGTGAGTTACAGTGATGTGAGTTACAGTGATGTGAGTTACAGTGATGTGAGTTACAGTGATGTGAGTTACAGTGATGTGAGTTACAGTGATGTGAGTTACAGTGATGTGAGTTACAGTGATGTGAGTTACAGTGATGTGAGTTACAGTGATGTGAGTTACAGTGATGTGAGTTACAGTGATGTGAGTTACAGTGATGTGAGTTACAGTGATGTGAGTTACAGTGATGTGAGTTACAGTGATGTGAGTTACAGTAATGTGAGTTACAGTAATGTGAGTTACAGTGATGTGAGTTACAGTGATGTGAGTTACAGTGATGTGAGTTACAGTGATGTGAGTTACAGTGATGTGAGTTACAGTGATGTGAGTGACAGTGATGTGAGTTACAGTGATGTGAGTTACAGTGATGTGAGTTACAGTGATGTGAGTTACAGTGATGTGAGTTACAGTGATGTGAGTTACAGTGATGTGAGTTACAGTGATGTGAGTTACAGTGATGTGAGTTACAGTGATGTGAGTTACAGTGATGTGAGTTACAGTGATGTGAGTTACAGTGATGTGAGTTACAGTGATGTGAGTTACAGTGATGTGAGTTACAGTGATGTGAGTTACAGTGATGTGAGTTACAGTGATGTGAGTTACAGTGATGTGAGTTACAGTGATGTGAGTTACAGTGATGTGAGTTACAGTGATGTGAGTTACAGTGATGTGAGTTACAGTGATGTGAGTTACAGTGATGTGAGTTACAGTGATGTGAGTTACAGTGATGTGAGTTACAGTGATGTGAGTTACAGTGATGTGAGTTACAGTAATGTGAGTTACAGTGATGTGAGTTACAGTGATGTGAGTTACAGTGATGTGAGTTACAGTGATGTGAGTTACAGTGATGTGAGTTACAGTGATGTGAGTTACAGTGATGTGAGTTACAGTGATGTGAGTTACAGTGATGTGAGTTACAGTAATGTGAGTTACAGTAATGTGAGTTACAGTGATGTGAGTTACAGTGATGTGAGTTACAGTGATGTGAGTTACAGTGATGTGAGTTACAGTGATGTGAGTTACAGTGATGTGAGTTACAGTGATGTGAGTTACAGTGATGTGAGTTACAGTGATGTGAGTTACAGTGATGTGAGTTACAGTGATGTGAGTTACAGTAATGTGAGTTACAGTAATGTGAGTTACAGTGATGTGAGTTACAGTGATGTGAGTTACAGTGATGTGAGTTACAGTGATGTGAGTTACAGTGATGTGAGTTACAGTGATGTGAGTTACAGTGATGTGAGTTACAGTAATGTGAGTTACAGTGATGTGAGTTACAGTGATGTGAGTTACAGTGATGTGAGTTACAGTGATGTGAGTTACAGTAATGTGAGTGACAGTAATGTGAGTTGCAGTAATGTGAGTTGCAGTGATGTGAGGGATTGATAGATCTGAGTTACTGTTCTGCTTTGTTTCCCTCGTTGACTGCATGTGTGTGTGTACTCCCGTTCTCCTCAGTCCTTGATCAGTGTTTGTGTTGAACATGGTCATGATTCTTCTGAGTTCAGTTCACTATTTGTTTAAAGACTTTGTATTTCTAATCATTTCCTTCGCCGTGTGCTTTCTACAGCCACCAGTCCGTAACACAAGCATTTCAATTTGCTATGATTATTTTCTTATTTTTTTTATTTTTAAATAATAATGCAATTAGAATTAATGCAAATGAACAGTGTGAATGGCCCTTAAGTCTTCTCTCACATTCAAGGACATGAGAATAAACAATATCTTGATTTCTAAAGCCACTTTTGTCTGTATTCACCGCATTACTCGCCTGTAATGTCAGTTCATGCGTGAGGAGAGTTGAGGTTCTCTACAAACACTGTCATTAATGAATTCATTAATTGGCATTCCATGTAATTCGATCAAAATGTTTAATCCACTGACAGCCTTATATGAAGGAACATTACTGGACCGAAGCGCTTTCATGCATTGCAGGAAGAACAGATCACAGCACTGAAATCTGCTTTCCAAATATGAATGGCTTTCATTTTCTCCTTTCCATTTTATTAACTCTATAATACAATTGCAAACTAAATGTGGATGTATGCCGATGACAGTTTGGCAATATTTCAGCATCGTCAATCTTTTTCGAAAAGTGTAAACTTTCTCCGATGAATGTTCTGCATATGAAACTACTAAATCAAACGCATTTGCTCTGTTCGAAAGAATTGGAAAGCGTAGCTGTAAGTTTTGCTGGAGTAACAGATTGGACTGTAATCATTACAAAATATATTTGGCTTACAATTAATCATGTGAGTACAGGAACATGCATAACAGTTATGATGCCACTGAATAAATAGGCCATTTATTTTCCAAATGGATGATGCTGCCTTTAATCTGAAGTGTAGTAATATTTTTGCGAGTACCAATTTATTTAGTAAGCCGAACGTGGCAGTAAAAGTGTTGGGGTGATGGATGTGGGCATCAGCGCTGCACCGCACAACATTATATCTGTTGCAGAAAGAGCCCGTGTCACTGAATAATAGCACTTGATTGTATCACACCAGTTGTACCTTATAATAAACACCCCAAACCTATTATGAAAGCTGTCAGTTAACAAAAACTATGTTAGGAAGCTCTAACTATTCATAATTAGTACCAGAATGAAAGCCGCTGGTGCAAACGCTGCATTTCCCCAGTCAGAATGCCACAAGAACGCTCTCCGAGGATTGGCTTTGGGATTGTAAGCTAATGGCACGATGATACCTTAAAATACACTTCAGTGGCTCTGCATCACTACACTGTGTAATTTTCCATCTGCGGATTCGGGCACCTGGTTGTTAACCATGGTACAAAAAATAACGAAGAACCACCCTTGGAGTGGGCTGAATATATAATTGACGTGTCTGATCTGACTAATAAGATCCCCAGTGAACTCATCAAAGAACAAGAGAGATAATTAGACTGTTTCTTTTTTTAATCAAAATTAATAATCAGGGTTATTACCTCCTCTCGCTCTCTGTCCGGTTTGAGTAGAGCTCACGTAGCGGAACTGCCTCTAATTGGCACAATCCAGGTTTGGGTGCATTTCTTTTATTCTCCATACAATCGTTATGAGAGCTTAGTGCGGTGTGACAGTAACGAGGTAAATAACAATGAGAGGCGCTATACGATCAGATGCGGAAACATACGGGAGATCGTTATAAGGTCAAACTTAACACAGCCGTGACCGTGTCTCGAAGAAGAAAAGAAAACGGTAAAAGAAGTGAGTCTGATTGTAGAGGTGAAGGAATCAATTTAAACAATTTACTTTTACTCACATTGTGAACTTTTGTAAAGATACATTTAGCCATTAACTTTTAAATGCATATATTATATTCAAATTGCAAACACAGTCTCCGCATGAAAGACCCACGTACTGGCAGATGACCGTGTCGAAACATTTCTCTCCGAAACAGTAAGAAATTAAATTAGATTGAATGGAGGATTTTGATTGATGATGATGATTGACAGGTCAGTTTACAGCGACTGAGCTGTCCGTCAAAGATGACGAGTAGTGTGTCCCAAAGCTTGCCTACTCTTTTCTACACACTCAAAAGTATGTAGTTTTTCTTCACAAAAAAAGAGTACATACTTTTAGGGTGTACTGTAGTATAAGTAGGCGAATTGGGACGCAGCACATATACCTGCACTGTGCTGACTACACACATTTACACACATATAAACCAGTTCCACACACCACACCAGTGTGAAGTCTTGAGTTTCCTGGCTGTCATTTTCAGCGTTTATTCATTGCCTTGACCTTGGCCCGTGTACCTTGTGTTTCTGATCGTTCTCTGCCTGTCTCGATATGTGATTGTTTCTGGACCTTGCTTCTCGCCGTCTGCCCGACCATTGCGTGTCATCTGGTGTGACTCTGCCTTTTCTCCATTGCCCTGTTTACTGGTGTTCGATCCTGCCGGTCTGACTACTCTATAAAGCGGCATATGGATCCCCTTGTGTGTCTGCTGAAGCGTTACACTCTGAATGAAAGGAAAAGATTGAACAGTTTCCTTGAAGAAGAAGAAATTAGCTTCTTTCTCCTTTATTTCTGAGATATTTTGAGAGACTCTAGTGGGTCTATTAGAGCGTATGAAAGAGGAACCTCATTTGTCGATTCTCTCTGGGCGTTTGTGGCATTTTAAATATGTGCATTGGAAATCTATAAACATGATTCTCCAAGTCTCTGTCTTCAATCCATTTGAATTGTCCCACCCCATTTCCTCAACACAAAAACTGATTCACAAAAAACAATAAAACCACACCATTATAATGCAATTAAATGTGAGCCAGTTGGGGTAAACACACCAGAGAACATACAAATAGACTGAAACAAACGCTTCCGCTTCGGCTGGTGGTACGACCTGATGAAAATGTGACCACATTAAAATTTCAGCAATCTAATTACACAGCAGCGTGCCGCCGCTGACATGTGGCATAAATAATTCTGTCAACTTCCTTTCGCAGAAAGTTTTGCATATACTTGAAAAATTGCCTCGTTGGAGTTTATCAGACAGCAATTAACGGATGTCGATTTGAATTAAGACCGCGCATGTTCCGCCCCGAGAAAAGCAATTAAACGGTCTTTAGCTTGACCCGAACAAGGTGGTCTAGAGGAGGTTATCTCTGAGCATCCCCAGTCGCACAAAATACAATACAAACAAATGATTTTGGTCTGCATAATGGTGTAGTCACGGTCTCTACCAGCAGGGATTATGGGATCAGATTAAGAATGACCAAGTGGACAAAAAAGATAAGAATATAGATCGAAAGGAATCTAATCACTTCTGTGTTTCGCATGCTAATCAGATGCATCGTGTCTGTGTTAGTTAGTGATGTCTTTACATCTGTTATCCTTGCGATTGTGTTTCCCTTGTCATCATGTGTGTATTTTCTGACATTCGGCTTGTCTTTGTGTTTGTGTGTTCTTGGAATAAAGACCCTCTACTCTCTTTGTCCCTGCCAAACGTGTGACAAAGAATGAGGGTATCATTATATAAACGTAATGTCTAATGTTAAATGGTTTAACTCAAGGTAGCTCAATGCTATGCTTGTTAAAAGTAGGACTTGTTGCCATCTTGGATGTGTCGTCGAATTATACGTCTCGGTGAGGTCGGGGTTTAATCGAGTTCACAGGTCACACGTCCGACTTCGTTTCAAAACGGCAGTGCTCTTCTCATTGGCTGTGAGTTTTGACTGATTTGGATGTGAGTGCAGTGCGCTTGCAGAGAGACTCCGCCCACACTCTCTTCTGATTGGCTGAGTTTTGATTGATTTGGATGTGAGTGAAGTGTTCTTGCAGAGAGACTCCGCCCACACTCTCTTCTCATTGGCTGTGAGTTTTGACTGATTTGGATGTGAGTGCAGTGCGCTTGCAGAGAGATTCTGCCCACACTCTCTTCTGATTGGCTGAGTTTTGATTGATTTGGATGTGAGTGAAGTGTTCTTGCAGAGAGACTCTCGCCCACACTCTTCTCATTGGCTGTGAGTTTTGACTGATTTGGATGTGAGTGCAGTGCGCTTGCAGAGAGACTCCGCCCACACTCTCTTCTGGTTGGCTGAGTTTTGATTGATTTGGATGTGAGTGCAGTGCGCTTGCAGAGAGACTCCGCCCACACTCTCTTCTGGTTGGCTGAGTTTTGATTGATTTGGATGTGAGTGAAGTGTTCTTGCAGAGAGACTCCACCCACACTCTTCCTGATTGGCTGTGAGTTTTGATTGATTTGGATGTGAGTGAAGTGTTCTTGCAGAGAGACTCCGCCCACACTCTCTTCTGATTGGCTGTGAGTTTTGATTGATTTGGATGTGAGTGAAGTGTTCCTACAGAGAGACTCCGCCCACACTCTCTTCTGATTGGCTGAGTTTTTGGGTGTGTTTCCCGTACAACGGCGTAACTCATGGCTTCATTACTACTGTATCGTTTAAAGAAATCAACGTCTAGATACAACTGTTTACCAAAAACCATATTGTCAGATATTTGTCGTTCAACCATGTTGGTTAATGATGTCATGCAGGAGGTGGAGTAATGACTACTTTAAATGAATCTGTTTGAGATCGAATTAATGCTTGATGTTTTGCTATAAATTACGGACCTGACATCAGAAAGCATATTTCTAATTTTTCTGTTATTTTGCTTTATTTCCAGATTCAATCATAGACTCGTTCTTAGAGTACATTCGCACTCTTCAAAAATGACGCTTTAAATCCAGAAGTGGACAGTAACAAAGTACATTAACTTGAGAACTTCACTTAAGTACACTTTTTGACTATCTGCACTTTACTTGAGTATTATTTTTTCTCACACACACACCTGTGCGATGCGGTTTGCGGATGTTTGAAACAATGGTTTTGGGACACACACCCCTGGTTAGGACACAGTGTTAGGTTTTAAAATGTGTTGTTATTGTGCTTCAGAATATAGATGGTAATAATCAATTAAACTTTAGTGTTTCAGGTCTGGTGAAATATGGAAATGTTCGCTATGTCTATTATCTCTAGTCTTTGTTTTGATGCTTTACCATCACTGGATTGTGTGTGTGTGTGTGGATTTTATACTAATGTTGTAAGCTATAATGGACAGATGTCACAGTGTCTCTTAATTTAACTCTTGATATGTTACATGATGACAGCGTAATGAGAAGATATGAAAAACACTCCTTGATGGTGAAACATCACATGAAACTGAAAGAATATTTAAATTACTAAAGCCATTAATACTTGGTATAACTTATGATGTTAACTTCATGGGCTGGAATTACAGTGACAAGAATATCAACTCTTTCCAGTTTCTATGAAAAGACATGTTCTGAAGTTTGCAGCTCGAGGTCTGTAAATCACTAATTATCTGAATATACTCTGTATGTGTTGAAATCTAATTACTCTAGAAACTAAGGTTCAGTTAATGACTTTGGTTCATCTTTTTGATCTCAAAATTTTGCCATTTATTTACTCTAAAAGTCCATGAAATGTTTTGGAAATTATTAATAAACTTATAGTATTCAAGAATAGCTTTAACATCTTATATGGTGTTTTTTACCAGCTCTGATGAGAAATGATTTAGGCTTTAATTAAACTTTCTCTAATTTTGAGAGAAAAGGAGAGTATTTAATATTGTTGGGAAGGTCACAGTCAAACAAGTCAAAAACATGTTAACAATAGAGTGGACAAAAATACAACAAAATACAATATATCTATTCGTCATCCTTACACGTGCGATTTTAAGGTGTCCGTGTGACAGTGTAATTAGTGTGTAGTTTCACATTAGTTGCATGTAATTATTGTAATTATTAGCGTTATTTAATTGAACAAATGTTTTAATCATTTTAATAATTTGTGGTTAAAAAGTATATATTTTTTGGTTTGTGTAGATAAGACTAGGCTGGATCGTGTCGAGACTGTGAAGCTGCACTGAAACTCACATCTGGACCTTCCACCTGTTGAAGTCACTATGGAGAAACGGAGTGTGTTCCTCAAAGACCTTCAGAAAGGTAGATGAAAGAAAGGTATGAACATTTAAGTTGCATTGAGAATCCCTCAGGCTCGATGATGCCGAGGTGGCGTGTTCAGTCTGAATGCACATGCTTTGATTCTCATATTGTAGAGTCGTCTCGGTATAAAAACACCTGAATGTGTTTTTGCAGCCAATGTTTTACTTTATAAAGATTAATGCATGGAAGTTCAGTGGCTATATCTAATCTGAATCTGTTTGAAATTAACTTATCTATATCAGTTCCATTCTAAAACGGTAAAATAAATCAGTTTAGTGTTGCACCGTTATCTGTCAGTGCCAGGAATCACCCGTGCACGCTCTCTCTACACTCGAACCGGCTGATGCAATCAGACCCGGATGTGGGATTTGTATTCTCTGTGTTCTGTAAGCTCGCTTGATTAGCATAATTCTTGCGATGCTCTGGACTCAAAAATGTAAAGTTCGTCTTTCCCCACTGACTCACTCCAAAGGGAACGTATGAACATCCTCTGAAACAAGCAGCTCATAATTAGAGCAAGTTGTTGAATTTAAGACGTCTGTGTTTCATAAGTCACGAAGCTGAGAAAAGAATAGCTTTAGGCTATTCAGAATACACTGAACAGCAGAAGACCATGCTTATTATGAACTACAGCCCATTTACAACTTATGCATAAGTAATATGACTGTGCTATAAATACATTTATAAAGACTCATTAAGAGTGCATTTTAAGAACAGGTGCATTAATATTATTTTTACAGTTATAAGTCATGCATTCGCTTTTCGATACCATGACACGATCCGTTACACACTGATCATCATGACCATAACTGTTCTAATAATGCAGTATAGGTCTTAAAGAGGACAAAATAGTAATAGTCACTTATAGATACATATGAATGGAGTGATTATTCATTATAAGCATGGTCTTCATAGAAAGTCCAAGGTAATTCAAAGATGCTGTAAATCTTGCAAGTGTGTTGTTCGTGGTACAACTGTTGCAAATGAGACGGTGTGGCTTCTGGTCATGGAGCGTAATTGCAAACCTGCCTTTCCGCAGTGAATTATTGCAGCATTAAGGCTGATTGTGCAAACAATGCATACTTCAAAAATCCAATTAGCCAAAGCAAACTTATCACAGTCCTTAGTATTACCTAATGTCTCCACTTTAACACTGATGAGCAAACAGGACAGTGTGTGGAGCATGCTGAGAACACACAGTGTGTGTTAGACACCGCGCTGCTGATATGAATGATGTTCGCTGAAGGCTTTTGATATGAATATCACTCAAGAGGACGTTTCCCTTCAACTACTCTTCACTTAGCAACGGGAAATGCTTTTTGTGTTGACTTTGATGTTAATTTGATATGTGGATTCGGCACTCAAATCTGTGAGGTCAAGGCATCATTAAAACAAGTTAACGCAAACTATTATTGAATACTAATTTGGAAAATGAAAAGACTTTGTTTTAACGGTAATAAAAATTAGCTTTACACTTGAAATGTGCCTTATATAATTAACATATGAATCTCCCTGACATTTGACACTCTGTGTTTTTGTCAAATCGAATTAACCAATCAAACAGGCCATGTTCTAATTGACATGTAAGGCAACCAATCACAATTCACCTGTTGCATTTCCTGATCAATCCACTTGATCAAACACTTTTTCAAGATTTTTCAAGTTGTAAATAAAACAGATTATCAAAGTGCGTTTTTAAAAAGAAAATGATGAAGCTCTGCAACTGTAAAAATAAATACGACTGAATTTGTTAAATCTAATCAATAAAATTGAGACAACAGATTACAATCAATATTAGTACACTGAAGGAGAAAAATAGTAATATTGAGTCACCATTATGCTGATCAGTGTGTGTTTTAGTCTGGGCTCTTGACCCTTAAATCATTAACTTCAGATTTGCCTGCTGTACGTAAGTTATAACAGCCAGATGAACAAATAGAAAGGTGATTTGATGGTGTTGGTTGTGTTTTAACATAATCATTATTTCACAATCATTTGACCAGAACCACTGAACTCATATCGAGCCCAGTTTCTGAGTAAGGTTTACTTTATTAATTATAGCAGCACTGGCCTTGTACAGCATCATATTTTTTGTGTTTTCAATGAAACCAAATGATCAAAACCATAAAAAGATAACTTCAGAAATGATTTTATACAGGCACTCACAGACATCCAGAATTAGCATATGAATCTCAGCAATGGTGACAGACAGATTACCTCTGAATCATAAGCTCATTATTTATTCATGCAGTAATGCATTACGTGAGCCATGAATGAGTTTTGATTGGTGGCACCCAGAATGCACAGCAACATGCATTGTTATTGTCACCATTGTTGAGATTCACAGTCTGATTTTAGATCTCTGTGTCTAAAAACTAAATCAAAACAAAAATGAACAAAATGAAAATGAAAAATGAATGTTGGCAATAAAAAAAGAGTTCATAATTAATCTATGACAACAGTTTTTCCGATATTTTGGTTTAGAAACATTTTAAATGGTTAACTTTTAAGTAATTAATTTGGTTAATTATTACTCAATTCTAATTTGTTAAATGGAATTAATAATATTGATTGTAATCTATTGAGTAGATTTAACATATTCAGTCGTATTCATTTTACATGTGGATTGCGAAAACTGATTTCCAATCATCAGGAACTTGCGTTCACTATTCGTGTTCTAGCTTATACTTTTCTAAATGATGTCTTTGTATTATCTGCCACTTTATGATGAATTGCTTGTTGCACTGCTCACTTAAAAGCGTCCGCTAAATCATTAAATGAATAAAAACTACAAACATTGAGAAACAATAAAAAGCAATAAAAACTATTATGTACATGAACAGAGACCTGCATGACGAATATCTAAAGAGCCACGAGACATTCACTTGAAAATCAGCCATAATTAGGTCCAATTGTAACGGTGGAACAAAGCCTGAATAAAGCTATCCCGTTCCCGCTGTGCTGATTTTGTGCATGGTCTGACGCCATCAATGTTTGCCGTCTGAACTGTTTTCAGTCTTTAGTCGGTGTATATTCAAGAAAACATCACTGTACGTTCTGCAGGACTGAAAATACAAACGCCTTTCTGTCGGACCCTCGTCCTGCACTCCGTACTGATGTCCCCTGCTTTTCAAATGGCAAAGTTTGGTGCGATTCGATTTCTAGCCGCAGCTTCAATTTCATTTCTCCTCCTAACTGGATTCTCTCATATTAGAAAGTCTCTCTAGAAGAATGACTTTACATAGTAGCACACATCCCCCTGAAACACTTGATATTCTAGCTGGAGAGCAACCGCATTTGTTTCCAGCGAGATTTCTTTTGGGCAAGTATTGATTCGCTCGTGGAGAAACCCAAGGGTGCATGTCGTGTGCAGAAAGCCTTTGCATCTGTACCTATTCAAGCCAGTGATAATAGCAAGAGAGGGAAATTCACCCTTCGCGATCTCCTCGTGCTTCTCTTTGTCTCGTTTAAGGACGGCCGCAACATGCAAACAAGCTAGAGTTTGCTTTAATTAGATTAAACACATGTTTTGTCCGCGAACAATAGGTTCTGGCATATTTGCATGACAATGCGCTCTAATTTTGCTTGGCTTAATTCTCTTTTAATGACTCATGCTATTATGCTGCTAATGCATCGACTGTGGTTTTGCTGCTCGGGAGGTGTCGTATCAAACGCTTTTGCTCTTAAAAGTTATTCAGGGGTGTCATTAACCCTTCTGACTTCTTATTGTGTTGCCGCTTTCCCCACTGGAATCAAATCCCCATTTAGATGACGAATCATTGGCGCTCTTTTGTTTGGTTTAGATTGAGGCGAGAGCCGGCTGATTGCAAGGACGTCGAGGCCCACTGAGGAACAGGATTAAAGGCAAACCCAAAAGATAATATTGCTTCCTTTGGACTTGCATTGTAAAGCTTAATAGGACGTGGCACAGCGCTGATGCAAATGAGCTCGACTCGGTCACTTTCCGTTGCCACAGAAACCCGAGAGACTTCCAGCGTCAGCAACCCGGCCGACGAAACACGACTTCACAGACTCAGAGCGTGTGTGAATGTGTGTCTGTAGAAACGCTCAAACCTAGGCGTAAAGTTGATCAGGCTGGTGAGAAACTGGGAAGTCAGTTATAAGGAACAGCGTTTATTTTCCAGGTGGAAATGATAAAAACCTCTCATCCACAAAGCAGCAAAACCACTATATGAAAACATGATTAAGAACTTTTTGATAATGTTCCCATTTACTGTAGTTATTTCTGAATGTTCTCTGAACATTTTTTAAACGTTTCAAAATGTTGTTTTTTTTTATGTGAAGGTTAAGGAAACATTCCATTATATCATTCTTTAAACATTATGAGAACACTACTTTTCTTTTTTGTTATTTTGTTTTATTTTGAAATGATCATAATCAATGATCAATGAAATGATTTTGTATGAGTGCAATAATACAGTATATAAGTATATAAGTGTGTTTACACATACAAACATGAACAAGTATGTGTTTTAAATATAAATTGTACTGCAGATGTGTTATATTGTTTCAAAGTATAACCTTTTTCCCCCTTTTTACAAAAAAATTTAAATAAAACAAAATATATAAGGATAAAAAGGTAGCT
Source organism: Hybognathus amarus (assembly GCA_030378365.1). NCBI lineage: Eukaryota > Metazoa > Chordata > Actinopteri > Cypriniformes > Leuciscidae > Hybognathus > Hybognathus amarus. Next base: position 501,111 of record JAQIUQ010004464.1, read on the forward strand.
GTGTAAATCCTAATTAAATTCCATCTACCTCAAATGACTTATGAGAATTATTATTACACACTCGTGCAAAACATATATTATTTATATTATATATTGCTTATAAATCTGGCCTTCTTTCTGACATATATTTGGAACGTTACTTTTCATTGTTCTCTAAACATTCTGAAACAAGTTGCAACATTTAAAAAATGTTACACAAATATCCAGCGAAACTGTTTCCTGAAAGAGAAACACTATGAACAATGTATAAGTAATGTTTTTGTGCAAACATTAAAAAAAAAATCTGATAATTTTAATCTATTAATGTTCTATTAATGTTACTGGAAGAGCCAGTCCCAGTCTGGAAGAGTCTGGAAAAGCCACACAAATTGTGTCACACAAAAATTGCAGCTGAGTCGCATTGCCCCGGTTAGGACGCGTAGACACGAGCTGAAGCGCAGAGAAGATCGAATGAGAATTACAAGCAAACCAAGACAAAATCCTGCTGGAAAATGTTGGATTTGAGCACCAAAACTCTGGTTCATATTCTCCTCTAATACACTGAATAGATCCCAGTCCTCACTATAATGAAGTTTGTCATTAGATCCCTGGATACCTTATTACTCTTTTTAAACAAAACCTCCTCCAGACACACGGAGCATTAGAATCCGGGACAGGATGATGGATCGCAGATGACCTTTTACATGAGGGAGTCCTCTGGCATTTCCATACTCTCACTCATACCTTACAGAACACAGCGAAGCAGGTCATTTAACTCCACGAGGGAGGGAGAGACCTACATGAAGATGAAGAGAGAGAGTGTGTGTGTGTGTGTCTGTGTGTGTGTGTGTGGTTTGCTTTGAAAAAGTGACAATGCCCCAATGGTGAGAGTTTGTTCCTGCCATTTTCTCTTAAGGTTTGATTTATTCAGGTTCCCTCCAGTAATCCCTCTGACGCGTCTGAACGTCCCCTTCAGCTGTTTACTCTCAGGATTTCAGTCACCCATGGCTTCAGCGCTGAGCTAAACTTATGATAAAAGTGTGGGGGACTTTTACTGCTCCGCTGCAGTTCTTCATAACCCTGTTTTGAATCTGTCATGCTCAATAGAGAGAGAACCGATGACTCGTCGTGTTTGTAGGTGATGTTTGTTGTGACGAGTTTAGCGGAGGGCAGATTATCACTACAACGACCACCAGCACAATAAAAACAGCTGTGCTCAAATAATTGTAAGGTTTTAAGTTTCAATTATTGTGGAAAAACAGGTGAAAACAGCAGAATGTTACATGACTAAGAAGCAAATTCATCTCAAATTCAATGTCACCTTATTTGCATAACTATGTTTGTGGACCGCATGCAAATAAACATTTTAAGAAGGTGTTATTTTTCCTCCTCAGTTTATCCTAAAACGTAATTTATAGAAATAAATTGCTAAACTAAGTGAATGTAAAATTGACAGGTGAAAAAAAAATCCCATAAGAAAAACCCAATCACCCATGTGAAGTGAATTGCGTGTGAAGTGTAAAATGTGAACTTGGGTTCAGTCAGTCATGATGCTTTTCACACACAACTCAAATGTCACACGCCGACCCACTTAAACCGTTCCTCTTTTATGTCCACGTTTTCCCCTCACTTTCACCCTTCTTCTGTAAAGCAGGTCCAAGCTCAAACCTGACACACACACACACACACACACACACACACACACACACACACACACAGCCTGTCAGAGCGTGTTACACATCTAACCACAGATGCTTGGCAGAGTTGGGAGGAAATGTTGGCTCGTTCATTGGGCCTGTGATTAAGGTCAGTGCTGTCAGCTGAGAGCGAACGCCAGCCGCTGATACACTCACACTGATTGGCCAAGCGTTCATGTGGCAGGTGCCTAGAATACAGACGTGGACCTTCACTTCAACCTTTCCCCACAATATTGGGTTATTTTTTCTATTCAAATTCTGGGTTGAGCCTTTTGGGTCATTTTTTAAGGAGTATTTTTTTCAGTAATTAGGTAGTTTCCTGGTGTTACCCAGCTCCTGGGTCAGACATAACAACCCAGTGTTTGAGTAGTGTTTGTGTTACCCAGCTCCTGGGTCAGACATAACAACCCAGTGTTTGAGTAGTGTTTGTGTTACCCAGCTCCTGGGTCAGACAAAACAACCCAGTGTTTGAGTAGTGTTTGTGTTACCCAGCTCCTGGGTCAGACGAAACAACCCAGTGTTTGAGTAGTGTTTGTGTTACCCAGCTCCTGGGTCAGACAAAACAACCCAGTGTTTGAGTAGTGTTTGTGTTACCCAGCTCCTGGGTCAGACAAAACAACCCAGTGTTTGAGTAGTGTTTGTGTTACCCAGCTCCTGGGTCAGACGCAACAACCCAGTGTTTGAGTAGTGTTTGTGTTACCCATATTCTGGGTCAGACAAAACAACCCAGTGTTTGAGTAGTGTTTGTGTTACCCAGCTCCTGGGTCAGACAAAACAACCCAGTGTTTGAGTAGTGTTTGTGTTACCCATATTCTGGGTCAGACGCAACAACCCAGTGTTTGAGTAGTGTTTGTGTTACCCAGCTCCTGGGTCAGACATAACAACCCAGTGTTTGAGTAGTGTTTGTGTTACCCAGCTCCTGGGTCAGACGTAACAACCCAGTGTTTGAGTAGTGTTTGTGTTACCCATATTCTGGGTCAGACGCAACAACCCAGTGTTTGAGTAGTGTTTGTGTTACCCAGCTCCTGGGTCAGACGTAACAACCCAGTGTTTGAGTAGTGTTTGTGTTACCCAACTCCTGGGTCAGACAAAACAACCCAGTGTTTGAGTAGTGTTTGTGTTACCCAGCTCCTGGGTCAGACAAAACAACCCAGTGTTTGAGTAGTGTTTGTGTTACCCATATTCTGGGTCACACGTAACAACCCAGTGCTTGAGTAGTGTTTGTGTTACCCATACTCCTGGGTCAGACAAAACAACCCAGTGTTTGAGTAGTGTTTGTGTTACCCATACTCCTGGGTCAGACGAAACAACCCAGTGTTTGAGTAATGTTTGTGTTACCCAGCTCCTGGGTCAGACATAACAACCCAGTGTTTGAGTAGTGTTTGTGTTACCCAGATTCTGGGTCAGACGCAACAACCCAGTGTTTGAGTAGTGTTTGTGTTACCCAGCTCCTGGGTCAGACGTAACAACCCAGTGTTTGAGTAGTGTTTGTGTTACCCAGCTCCTGGGTCAGATGTAACAACCCAGTGTTTGAGTAGTGTTTGTGTTACCCAGCTCCTGGGTCAGACGTAACAACCCAGTGTTTGAGTAGTGTTTGTGTTACCCAGCTCCTGGGTCAGACGCAACAACCCAGTGTTTGAGTAGTGTTTGTGTTACCCTAGCTCCTGGGTCAGACAAAACAACCCAGTGTTTGAGTAGTGTTTGTGTTACCCAGCTCCTGGGTCAGACGAAACAACCCAGTGTTTGAGTAGTGTTTGTGTTACCCATATTCTGGGTCACAAGTAACAACCCAGTGCTTGAGTAGTGTTTATGTTACCCAGCTCCTGGGTCAGACGTAACAACCCAGTGTTTGAGTAGTGTTTGTGTTACCCAGCTCCTGGGTCAGACATAACAACCCAGTGTTTGAGTAGTGTTTGTGTTACCCATATTCTGGGTCAGCAAGTAACAACCCAGTGCTTGAGTAGTGTTTATGTTACCCAGCTCCTGGGTCAGACGTAACAACCCAGTGTTTGAGTAGTGTTTGTGTTACCCAGCTCCTGAGTCAGATGTAACAACCCAGTGTTTGAGTAGTGTTTGTGTTACTCATATTCTGGGTCAGACGTAACAACTCAGTGTTTGGGTAGTGTTTGTGTTACCCAGATCCTGGGTCAGATGTAACAACCCAGTGTTTGAGTAGTGTTTGTGTTACCCAGATCATGGGTCAGATGTAACAACCCAGTGCTTGAGTAGTGTTTGTGTTACCCATATTCTGGGTCAGACGTAACAACTCAGTGTTTGAGTAGTGTTTGTGTTACCCAGCTCCTGGGTCAGACGTAACAACCCAGTGTTTGAGTAGTGTTTGTGTAACCCAGATCCTGAGTCAGACGTAACAACCCAGTGTTTGAGTAGTGTTTGAGTTACCCAGCTCCTGAGTCAGATGTAACAACCCAGTGTTTGAGTAGTGTTTGTGTTACTCATATTCTGGGTCAGACATAACAACTCGGTGTTTGAGTAGTGTTTGTGTTACCCAGATCCTGAGTCAGATGTAACAACTCAGTGTTTGAGTAGTGTTTGTGTTACCCTACTCCTGGGTCAGACGCTAACAACCCAGTGTTTGAGTAGTGTTTGTGTTACCCAGATCCTGGGTCAGATGTAACAACCCAGTGTTTGAGTAGTATTTGTGTTACCCATATTCTGGGTCAGACGTAACAACCCAGTGTTTGAGTAGTGTTTGTGTTACCCATATTCTGGGTCAGACAAAACAACCCAGTGTTTGAGTAGTGTTTGTGTTACCCAGCTCCTGGGTCAGACAAAACAACCCAGTGTTTGAGTAATGTTTGTGTTACCCAGCTCCTGGGTCAGACAAAACAACCCAGTGTTTGAGTAGTGTTTGTGTTACCCATATTCTGGGTCAGACGTAACAACCCAGTGTTTGAGTAGTGTTTGTGTTACCCAGCTCCTGGGTCAGACAAAACAACCCAGTGTTTGAGTAGTGTTTGTGTTACCCAGCTCCTGGGTCAGATGTAACAACCCAGTGTTTGAGTAGTGTTTGTGTTACCCATATTCTGGGTCAGACGTAACAACCCAGTGTTTGAGTAGTGTTTGTGTTACCCAGCTCCTGGGTCAGACGTAACAACCCAGTGTTTGAGTAGTGTTTGTGTTACCCTACTCCTGGGTCAGACAAAACAACCCAGTGTTTGAGTAATGTTTGTGTTACCCAGCTCCTGGGTCAGACAAAACAACCCAGTGTTTGAGTAGTGTTTGTGTTACCCATATTCTGGGTCACAAGTAACAACCCAGTGCTTGAGTAGTGTTTATGTTACCCAGCTCCTGGGTCAGACGTAACAACCCAGTGTTTGAGTAGTGTTTATGTTACCCAGCTCCTGGGTCAGACAAAACAACCCAGTGTTTGAGTAGTGTTTGTGTTACCCATATTCTGGGTCACAAGTAACAACCCAGTGCTTGAGTAGTGTTTATGTTACCCAGCTCCTGGGTCAGACGTAACAACCCAGTGTTTGAGTAGTGTTTGTGTTACCCAGCTCCTGAGTCAGATGTAACAACCCAGTGTTTGAGTAGTGTTTGTGTTACTCATATTCTGGGTCAGACGTAACAACTCAGTGTTTGGGTAGTGTTTGTGTTACCCAGATCCTGGGTCAGATGTAACAACCCAGTGTTTGAGTAGTGTTTGTGTTACCCAGATCATGGGTCAGATGTAACAACCCAGTGCTTGAGTAGTGTTTGTGTTACCCATATTCTGGGTCAGACGTAACAACTCAGTGTTTGAGTAGTGTTTGTGTTACCCAGCTCCTGGGTCAGACGATAACAACCCAGTGTTTGAGTAGTGTTTGTGTAACCCAGATCCTGAGTCAGACGTAACAACCCAGTGTTTGAGTAGTGTTTGAGTTACCCAGCTCCTGAGTCAGATGTAACAACCCAGTGTTTGAGTAGTGTTTGTGTTACTCATATTCTGGGTCAGACATAACAACTCGGTGTTTGAGTAGTGTTTGTGTTACCCAGATCCTGAGTCAGATGTAACAACTCAGTGTTTGAGTAGTGTTTGTGTTACCCATACTCCTGGGTCAGACGTAACAACCCAGTGTTTGAGTAGTGTTTGTGTTACCCAGCTCCTGAGTCAGATGTAACAACCCAGTGTTTGAGTAGTGTTTGTGTTACCCATATTCTGGGTCAGACGTAACAACCCAGTGTTTGAGTAGTGTTTGTGTTACCCAGATCCTGAGTCAGATGTAACAACCCAGTGTTTGAGTAGTGTTTGTGTTACCCAGCTCCTGGGTCAGATGTAACAACCCAGTGTTTGAGTAGTGTTTGTGTTACCCAGATCCTGAGTCAGATGTAACAACCCAGTGTTTGAGTAGTGTTTGTGTTACCCATATCCTGGGTCAGACGTAACAACCCAGTGTTTGAGTAGTGTTTGTGTTACCCAGATCCTGAGTCAGATGTAACAACCCAGTGTTTGAGTAGTGTTTGTGTTACCCATACTCCTGGGTCAGACGTAACAACCCAGTGTTTGAGTAGTGTTTGTGTAACCCAGATCCTGAGTCAGATGTAACAACCCAGTGTTTGAGTAGTGTTTGTGTTACCCATATTCTGGGTCAGACGTAACAACCCAGTGTTTGAGTAGTGTTTGTGTTAACCAGCTCCTGAAAAAAAAGTGACAATTTTAACATGATATAAAAATGTCAGGGAGGTTTTGAGCTGAAACTTCACACACACTCTGGGGACATCAGAGACTTATTTTACATCTCGTGAAAATGACATTATAGGACCCCTTTAAGATCGCCTTTACTCTGTGTGTGTCCGTCGTTGTATGCATGTGTGTCACACACACTGTTTCATTGCTACCTTCCATAGTTTAATAAAACCTTGTTTATGTTTTATAATCCTGTCTTTGTCAGTCTTAATCCATGTGACAACTATTAACTAATACATACAATATTATGAACATATCAGTATGTAAATAGTATTATTTGATCAAAAATATATTAATTTAAATAATTTCGTTTTTAAATAAAGTCATTGGAGGCCAGAGATTCAACTGCTGTGAACTTCATACCAGCCTCGATGTGAAATATTCATTCTGCTGATCCACGTGAATCACGTGACACACATTTACAGTAACAGTAAAACTCCATCCCAGAACAATAGAGTAGATAATCCACCCGGGAGCGTGTGCAGAGGCAGTGTGTGTTCGTCTCTGAGTGTGTTCCTGTAAACGAGTGTGTGTGCAGCACAGCCTTCAGATGAACGAGGGATTCAGAGCAGATTTACTGATGTGCGGTGTTAAAATAATAGATTTTCAAAGCATTCAATTTTGGATTTAGTTTAATCCTTCCCTCTTGTTTTTTTTTGAGTGCGTGTGTGTGTGTTGCGCATGAGTGTGTGTGTGTGTGTGTGTACCTATTTAACTATATTTTGGGGATAAATTTGTACCCTGAAGTGACCAAAACCTGACCAAATCAAAAATAAAAACTCCCTTTAATGACGTCCTCATTTGTAAATCTGATATAAAATAAAGTTATTCAAGTTTGTGTGTGTGTGTGTGTTTGTGTGTTTCTCACATATTTGGTCAACTACTGCCCACTGAACTGAATAACAAAAAAAACTTGCAAAAGCACAATGCAAACATCATCCCATCTGACCATAACACTCATTATTTAAATGTATTCAAAATCATAATTCATATTAGTTACATTAATAATAATATATTTAAATAAGTTACACAAGAGACGCTAAGCATCACACTACACTCACTTCATCACAACACACTGCTCAAAAGTTCACGTCTATGCCGATTTTTTTCCGTTCGTTCGGAAGGAAGTTCGGAAGGAAGTTCGGAAGGAAGGAAGTTCGAAAAGAAGGAAGGAAGGAAGTTGGATGGAAGGAAGTTCGGAAGGAAGGAAGTTCAGAAGTTCGGAAGGAAGTTCAGAAGGAAGTTCTGGAAGGTAAGGAAGTTCAGAAGGAAGTTTGGAAGGAAGGAAGGAAGAAGGTTCAGAAGGAAGTTCGGAAGGAAGGAAGGAAGTTCAGAAGGAAGTTCGGAAGGAAGGAAAGTTCAGAAAGGAAGTTCAAGGAAGGAAGTTCGGAAGGAAGGGAAGTTCAGAAAGGAAGTTCGGAAGGAAGTTCGGAAGGAGAAGAGGAAGTTCGGAAAGGAAGGAAGGGAGGAAGGAAGGAAGGGAAGGTTCAGAAGGAAGTTCGGAAGGAAGGAAGGAAGGAAGGAAGGAAAGGAAGGAAGGAAGGAAGGACATTTATAATGACAACAAAAGATTCTCATTTCAAATAAACGCTGTTTATATGAACTGACTATTCATTCTATTTTTTATTCATCACAGTTTTCACAAAATATGAACTCTTTTCAACACTGATAATAATAATAAATATCTCTTGTTCATCAGATCCTCATATTAGAGTGACTTCTAAAGGATCATGTGACACTGAAGACTGGAGTAGTGATGATAAATTCAGCTTTGATCACAGAGAATAAATTACACTTCACTACAGTATATATTCACAATATAATATTTGAGTTTTTTACTGTATTTTCTATCAAATAAATGCAGCTTTACACTATACACTCACTTACACTATGAGTGCAATAACACTCATTATTTATATATATTCAAAATCACAATTCATATTAGTTACATTAATAATAATATATTTAAATAGGTCCTTAAAGGCTTGAGAACCACTGCTAGACAGATAACCAGATTAACTCTTTATCCAAAATTACACAAGAGACGCTAAGCATTGTGTGTGTGTGCGTGTGTTTACTGAAGATACTGGTGCATTTCTTCTTCTTCTTCTTCCCTCCATCTCTCTCTCCAGTCTGTGGATGAAGTGACGGGAGCGGAGGATTGTTCCCCTCCTCCTCCCGAAGCGCTGCCTTTGAAATATGAGCGCAATTATTTTCTCAACAACAACATCAGGAAAAACATACAATGCGCTCGAGAAAAATAAAGAAAGTAACCTCTGATTTAATTTATCGCAGATCCTTTGTAGTAGATATAAGAGTCAACAACAAAGACGTCTTGAGAATCTTTCCTCATGAAAGTGTGTGTGTGAACACGGCCCCGGGCTCCCGAGGGCCGCACACCCATTACAGCGTGTCTACATTAGCATAACACCAGCAGGATTTTACACCGGTGTTACTCCTGCTGCAGAAGACAGATCTACACAACATCCTCCAGGAACTGGACAGTTTTTCAACCACTTACACACAAAATCCTTTGTGTTTCTGAAACCTGACACTCAAACACCAGAAACACACACCAAATCTGCACAAACATACACTCATCCTCTGCCTTCGAACACAAAACACAACACACAATTCTCTATGTAACTCTATATATATATATATATATATATATATATATATATATATATATATATATATATATATATATATATATATATATATATATATAGAAAGAGAGAGAGAGAGAGAAAGAGAGAAAACACAATTCCAAAACCACAAACACAATTCAATTCACAATTCAAAACAATTCAAATTTCAAATCACAATTCAAAACACAATTCCAACATCTATTAGGTGAAAAAAGAGATTGTATCACACTAGCAGCCAGATACATTGATGCTTGTCACAAAAAGAGAGTCAATGACCGATCAGTGATGCGCCAACACACACACACTCACGCATTCATACACACTGTTTTTTTTTAATGTTCATAAACGGTTCAATTTTATTTATTTTACACCGTTAACTTGTACAATTAATTTAATTTGTACATTTAGATGTTATAATGCTATATTATTTTACTTTTTTGATGTCTTTATAATTATTCTATGTATTCCAAGCTTTGGCAATATTGTATAATGTACAGTCATGCCAATAAAGCAATTTTTGAATTTGAAAAAAAAAAAAAAAAAAAAAAATTGAGAGAGAGAGTAGATAAATTAAACAGAGATTAAAAAATGTTGCCTTGGCCTTGACATAATAAAGGACTAAAAGTTAAATTAAAGCTTAGTAAAAATATTAAATAGCACATAACAAAAGTAGTAATGAATTAAAAAAATCATTTCAAAACCAATTAAAAATGAATTTATATATATATATATATATATATAACAGTGAAAAGCACTGATGCTAATGACAGGACACAGTGAATCACATGTTGATTTGCAGAACACTGATGAGCAGAGAGATTGGTTCAGTTTCTGCGTGTTTGAAGCTCATTAAATGGATTATTGGAGTGGACAGGCAACGACCTCTCAAACACACCGAATTATGAAGGTTATTATCTGCGTCTCTCAGCAGATTAAATGTTCAGCAGTGTTTACCTTTCATTAACACACGACCTGCTCCTCCTCAACGCCTGAGCGAACGAGCCGAGGAAAGCTGGAGCACTGTTCCCTTTCCCAGAGGAGCACAACACGTGTGTGTGTGTGATCACTTACAGATCCCCAACCGGTTCACTTCAGCCTCGTTCACACTGGTTTGTGTGTTCGTCTGATTGGAACTGATCGTGTTTAGCCGGTGTGATATTACAGCAGAGGTTTTGAGCAACATTCACATATGAATCATATTTCTGGAGATACGTTTCAGTCTGACCACGAGGTTTCTGTAACTTCCTCACGTCACATGAAACAAACATTTCTGTTCATGTGTAACTGACATGTTTGAGCCTGTAATGTTTAAATGTGCTACACACTTTCTTGACCTGCAGTTTACGAGGGCTATGAACTATGATAAAACAGTACAAGATCCATACGTTTTTGTATTCGACCCATTAATTAACTTTAACTTACTCTTTCAATCAATAGCCGATGTTGAAATAAAATGTGCTCATTAAATTTTTGCTCTCACAGCACTTTCACACAACAGTTCCACCCTCAGTCTCAACAACAGCTCCTCCAGGGGAAGAAACAATAGGAGAAGACAAAACAAACACCAGTCAGGGTTTCAAGCGTGGCAATGTCCGCTGTACACCAGTGAGGAATCTAGCTAGGTAAAAAACAAACACTGATTTTTCAACACTATCTCACGACCAATTCGTATGAGTGATTTAAAGGTGGCAAATTCATCACAACCTCACTCAGTACAAATCCGTACATTTGTCTAAAACCACATGACGAGTAAGTTTCAGGGGCATGGTCGGGGATAGGTCATTCGTACGAATTGATATGACTTTAATAACTGAGTTAGCAAAAATCTTACGAATTTATACAAATTTGATAACTGAATTAGCAAAAATCGTATCAATTTATACAAATTTGATAACTGAATTAGCAAAAATCAATAGGAATTTATACAAATTTGATAACTGAATTAGCAAAAATATTACGAATTTATACAAATTTGATAACTGAATTAGCAAAAATCGTATGAATTTATACAAATTTGATAACTGAATTAGCAAAAATCGATACGAATTTATACAAATTTGATAACTGAATTAGCAAAAATCGATACGAATTTATACAAATTTGATAACTGAATTAGCAAAAAATCGTATCAATTTATACGAATTTGATAACTGAATTAGCAAAAAATCATACGAATTTATACAAATTTGATAACTGAATTAGCAAAAATCGATACGAATTTATACAAATTTGATAACTGAATTAGCAAAAATCGATATCGAATTTATAAGAATTTGATAACTGAATTAGCAAAAAATCGTATCGAATTTATACGAATTTGATAACTGAATTAGCAAAAAATCATACGAATTTATATGAATTTGATAACTGAATTAGCAAAAATCATATGAATTTATACAAATTTGATAACTGAATTAGCAAAAATCGTACAAATTTATACAAACTTGATTACTGAATTAGCAAAAATCATACAAATTTATACAAATTTGATAACTGAATTAGCAAAAATCGTATGAATTTATACAAATTTGATAACTGAATTAGCAAAAATCGTACAAATTTATACAAACTTGATTACTGAATTAGCAAAAATCATACAAATTTATACAAATTTGATAAATGAATTAACAAAAATCGTACAAATTTAAACAAATTTGATAACTGAAGTAGCACAAATCATTATACAAATTTATACGAATTTGATAACTGAATTAGCAAAAATTTTACGAATTTATACGAATTTGATAACTGAATTAGCAAAAATCATACAAATTTATACGAATTTGATAACTGAATTAGCAAAAATTTTACGAATTTATACAAATTTGATAACTGAAATAGCAAAAATCTTACAAATTTATAATAATTTGATAACTGAATTAGCAACAATTGTACGAATTTATACAAATTTGATAACTGAAATAGCAAAAATTGTACAAATTTATACGAATTTGATATCTGAATGGAGGTCGACGTCCACAGTGGCGGCCATCTTGCCACAGGCAGCTCGCTCATTTGTAACGTTGGGTTTTAATGGTGCATGTACTTTTTAAATAACCATAACTTGCTCAATTTTCTTACGATTTTCAAATGGTTTAGTTGGATAAATAATCATCCAGAATTATAGCCACGTTAATAACGTTTGTAAGAAACCAAACCGATTGTAAATCAGTCAAAACGAGATAAGAGTATTTGTGTTCGTGCTGATCAGTCATCTACATCAGGAACCACAGAGCCCGCCTGAGACAAGATGGCCGCGATGATGATGATAGAGACTCTGCCATGAGACATCTAGCCTTTATCATGGATATCTATGGTGTAATCCACCAGCCGGAAACGGAAGTCTCCCCGGGTGCCGCCATTGGCTAGCAAGCCTTCTCCTGCTGTTTGGACTCCATTGACTCCCATTCATTTTGGCGTCACTTCGTCAGTGAATAACTTAACATCTGAGCTGTTTAAAGACTTAGTTTGTCCATTATATATTATTTCTAAAGAAACACAACAATGTATAAAAGGCTCCATTATCTTGTATCTGACGTTATGGCCACATCGAAGCAGTTTTTAATGTACTGATTGCGTTCGTTACATTTATTTACACATTTAATTTATGTCCACAAGTTAGTAGAATCTACTTATATTTTATTAGTAATGCAATCAAACTTAACCTGGTTGCCTTAAAATTTTAAGTTCATTGAAATGGAAAAAGTGAGTTAATACAATGAAGGAGAATGATTTAATCATCAGAAACTCAAAATTATATGAACTAAATAAATTATTTAAGTTGATTTGACAAAAGAAAAAATGTTGTGATTACTAATCATGAAAAGATTTCTCACGCCACATAAAAACAAACTTTTCAGACAATGTTTGAGGACACGTGCTGAAAGTTGCTGCAGAAACAAAGTTGTGTTGTTGAAGTCCCGGTTGAGCATAAAATGACAGAGACGGCGCCGGCCAAGAATATATTTTTCCTCATGTGTGTCTCTTAGGTTCTCCCATTAGGAGTTATGATCAGATTATATGATTGACAGCTCGAGAGCGATTGAGTTCTCAGAGCACGCATGCATGGACACGTTTCAAGCTCTTCAGATGACATAGATGAACAAAGCTGATAATCTGTATAAAGAAATATAAAGTAAACGTGTGATGATAAATCTGAAACAACACTCAACACCCCTTCTCTGAGCGATGAAAGCCCTTTAACCTGAGTTTGTGTTCATTAAAGATAAATCCAGCTCTTTTATTTTCCACACTTTCGCTTTCGACCCCTCCTGACGTTCACCTTTACAAAGACACAGTGATGCGTGTTAAAGTGAAGCCTGTTCCTGAGCCGGGTCGAAGCTCAGACTGTTTTCGTTGTCTCTGTTTCCAGCGTTGAGTTCTTCATTAGCCTCCTGGTTTCAGATTAGCCCTTCGTGTGTTTAATCCTTCAGTGTTGATGTTCTGTTGTCTGTGTGTTCATTAAAAGTTGTGTGTTATTCTGAGTCAGGCATTATCTGTTGGATTTAAACGACACACACTCCTGAAACCTGCTAAATCACCAAAAGTAGATCCAGATCACGGAGTAATCCACTATTCTCCTGTGTGTGTGTGTGTGTGTGTGTGTGTGTGTGTGTGTGTGTGTGTGTGTGTGTGTGTGTGTGTGTGTGTGTGTGTGTGTGTGTGTGTGTGTGTGTGTGTGTGTGTGTGTGTGTGGTTTATTGTTTAATAAAGTGACTGATGCTTAAGTGTCATTTTGTGCCTATTGACTAACAAAATGTTCAATGCAAATGCAGTCGTTGCTTCTGTTTTTAAGCCAGTTCTAGATTACCTGGCCTTGCAAACATCATTAAAACACATGTCGATATGCAAACCTTTTGACGAGGGCAAAACATCATCTGCAGAAACGGCACAGGGAAAAGATGTGATTTTTGTGTTACCGTAAACAGCAATACTCCAGATATTTTACTGCAATCATGATTACTCTAATTATGAGCATAATCGCATTAACATAATCACAGCGTTCGGTTTACACGCATTATATGAGTGCATTTAAGCATATGTAATTGTTAAAATGTCTTCTGAAACTCTAGGCAATAATAGGGTCTTTAAAAACTGGAGCAATGCTTTAGATATTAAATTAGACTTCTGTTGTAAATAAAACAATATCAGTTTCTGAGCATGCCTGCGATTCAGCCGCACCGAGAAATCGTTTTACGGCACGGAAATTTTGACCTCCTTCTGAAGGTTTGCATGTAGGAAGGAAATGTAATAAATTGTGGAATGATAGACTCAAGATCCTTTGCTCAAAGAATGGGAAGAGCAGTGGCATTCTCGGCTGTAAAGGTCATGGATGAGTCATGTGTGCTTTAAAGGAGAGCCTCTGTTTTCAGCCTTTAACTTCTTTGAGACGCGAGGCTCTTTATAATTACTTAGAGCTGAGGAGGAGGACGTCGATACTGAGAACACGCATCCATTTGTTCATCTGCAATCTCTTCCCTGGGTTTAGATCGATCCTTTTTTCTGGAGGACCTTAAAACCATTCTTGCATCTCATGGAAAAACATGTATTGGAATTCTGCTCGATTTCGTAATCGTTTTAGATGTCGTTGTGTAATCCAACAGTTGTGTCCTGTGGAGGGAAAAAATGTGTTGTTATTATTCTAGTACAACAAAGTGTTTATTGTTCACTATAGAAAATATGATATATTTAATAAATTATAAAATTATAAAACAGCGGGCCAGTGGAATTTCATTCAAAATTGCGAATTGAACAAAATTACACATATGGCATAAAACATTGGTGAATAATACAGCGTTTCCATATCATGTGTTCAAGAGAACAAACTCATCACTTCCTGGGAAACTGGTACAAAATATCAAAAATAAATCTGTAAGTTTCTGCAATCGGGCTCTTTTTCCCTCCATCATAAACGAGTGTGTCTCAGAGCATCAGACGAAACATTAGTGTTAATGTTGGCGTTAAGGGTGGGAGAAAAAATCGATCCATCGATGCATCGAGCCCGATCTCATGAAAGTTTGTATTTATAGCACGAATGTCATTTCTCGTGGCATTTATACGCCAAAAACAGTTTTTGCGTGTATATGGTACGCGTTTTCGCGTGCATATGATGCTCACTTTTTGGCGTATAATACGCACAAACTCCCCACCCCCTCCCCCTAAACCTACCCCAGGGTTTTTTAGTGCGTAGCATATGCATGAAAAAAACATGTTTGCCGTATAAATGCCACGAGAAATGACATTCGTGGTATTGATACGTATTTTCATTAGACTGTGTTGGATGTATTCTGCTTGCTTCCAATTTCTCACATAGGCTACTGTAGGGCAGGCCTACATACACCACTCGAACCTTCCGTAAAATAATCTTTCATAAAGTTCGGAAAGATTGACGTGAATTATGAGGACATTCACAGGCTTCATTGCACACGCTGCACTGCGACTTTGTTTAAAGTTACACTTGAAGTGTGCTGTCTTCGCCCATCTGTATTTTCCTCACGAATGCTCTATGAAGTCAACATTTCTGTGGTTTGGAATGCAGTGGACTTGTATATTTAAAATATGAACCTCACTAACGGAAGACTGCTTTCAATTTCACATCCTCACACGCGCTTTGTTTGTGTAGACTGCTCGTGCACGCGGCGGTGCGTCTCCGTGGTTTAGCCTAATGTACTTGTGCAAAATTAACGGAAACACAGCCAGTTATGTCTTAATTATGTCCAGTTATGGATTAAACGGACAGGACAAACCACATTACTTCTTATGTTTCAAAAGAGATGCATGCGTAAATGCAACTTAATAGATCTCCCGCAGTCTATGTTGTCATAGTAAAAAATAACAGGATAAAGAAGAAGAAAATTCCCTTACAGTTCTTGAATGGAAAACGTTCAGATAATCTATAGGCTTGTGAAAGCACTTTTTGTTTGTTGCTTATATGTTTCTATGCTCCTCTTTATTATTTGCTACTTGCTTGTATGTTTTGAAGTTATATCAGTTTAAATTCTTAACATACAACTGTTTTAATTATTTTGTAGAAAATTTGTAATTATTAAAAAAAAGCACTAGGCCTACTTAATTATATAAACTAATGAATTAATGGGGGGTGGGGGAGTATATAAAGAATCGTTCTGGAATCGGATCGTGACTTCCAGAATTCGGAATCGGATCGGAATCAGTGAAGTGACCAAAGATTCCCACCCCTAGTTGGCGTTTCGGATGCTAATGTGTGGGAACACACTCGTGTGTGTGAGACACTTCTGGAGGGAATTAGACCAAATCATTCTGAACACACACTTCAACTTCGGTGTTTCAGAAGCATGAAAACAACATTAGAGATACTGCGACGCCATTGGTCCACTGGTTACTCCAGTTATCCAATCACAGCCTCCGCTGTGGGAGTCGCCTGAGTGAGTTTATTGTTGTGCATTGAGGGATTCATAAAAACACTTGTGATACAATTCATACCTTCTTCTCTGAATAAACACAGGTGCAAACTGAGGCCAAACCGCATGTCAACATGACCAGATGAGATCTGGCACTTTCTCAAATCCTGAGGCTTGGCGACAATCTACCGTTTTGTCCTAATCTGATCTACAAAACCAAGATACAGAGCCATCCTATTTTTAGCTCGGCACATTTGCCCAATCTGGCGAGAGATCGTCTGAGTCTGGCCGGCATCTGTCGTGTGTCTTTGGTGTCGCCGGGTCTCTCCAGCCAAACACCTATAGGAATAACACAAGGGCACATTCAGAAACACTCTCTGATGGAATAAGAGAACTGACACTTGGCATCAGTCGATTCATCATTCAGCCCGCTGGCCCCGGTCCATCTCACGACTGACATCAATCGATCCGCAGACTTAAGGAGATGAAGGTTTTCTCGTTCTGCCAATGATTTAAATATAGGTTATATGTAAAGGGTTTCACTGATATTCTTATATAAATCTAAAATGATTCACGACATGCCAAGAACGAGAGATTCAAGTCAACATGAATGTTCATTTGCTGGACACAGAAGTCTCGAGATCCTGTATTGATCCTGCGCCCACCCGTGGGGAATTCCTGGCAATCGTCACAGTCCATTCAACTGACCGCCTTCATTGGGCATGCATCCGCTTCATCTGCCTTTTAATCTTTTAATGCATGCAAAGACTACAGTGATGCATGAACAAATCAGCTCCTGCTGTGCACTGGAAACGTGCCATCCAACATTTAAAAGAACTCAAACCTAATATTTGAGGAGGTTTAACTTGAAAAAATAAACATTTTCTATAAGTCTCATGCAAACCCGTTCAGTATGATGTGAAGAAAAAGCAAGTGATGGGTAAATGTCCATGCTGGATAGGCCTTATCAGGGCTGTGCGTTCACTTATTTTGCTCAGATGCTACAGAGGTTGAAAGTTGTGTAGCACAGGCCGCACAATTGTAGCACAAGTATTACGAATTTAAACAAAGTATCATTATACAAGTATAACGAATTCAAAGCCCTTTGAAACTGCATTGATTTGGACTTCAACATGTTGGTTGCGCTTGAAGTCCATTGTGTGGAGAAAAATCCTGAATTATTTTCCTCAAAAAACGTAATTTCTTTTCGACTGAAGAAAGAAAGACATGAACATCTTGGATGGCATTGGGGTGAGTAAATTATCAGGAAATCTTCATTTTGTGGTGAACTAATCCTTTAATGTTCCATACAGGGCACACAAAACACAAAACTGAACAAGACCTTTCTTAACTTGACAGAATCATAACACCTTTCCTTACATTGTCAATTTTCTTTTAAAAAAGTAGTATCACTAATCATAAGTTGGACACTTATGTATGAAAATACGGCTTAATTTTCCCATAAATCGTTAGAAATCATTCATCCACTGAGAGACACAACTCCTGGACACTTCTCTGCACTGGAGAAAAACTTATGGATTTGAATATGTTTATTTAAAGTATTATTTTTCCTATGTTTTTCAATATTTCTGTCCAAAATGTTCCCTACCCCTAAACCTAACCCTACCCATAAATTTCCCCTAAAATCAGAGGGTAATGATAGGTGAATAACACTGATGTTTAAGGTTCTAAGCCTAGACTTGACATAAACTGTAAACGTGTCCCTCAAATCTGATTGGTTGATTGGAAAGTCGATCTAGGATCAACAAAGATGCTAATCCAGGAACATGCTGTACTTGGTGAAATCACGATCACCGTTCTTCTAGACATCTCAGGTATTTTTATACGAATAAAGTATATTTGTATATTATGCAATGCTAATCAGAATAACCTTTTTCACTGAAAAATTCTGCTTATATGACATGAAGCCACATCTGACCACAAAAGGACAATATTTCAAAGACTCGACTGATGCTATGAACTGAGTTTTGAGTAAAAACGTCATTAAGTGTTCACTTTTGTTGGACAGGTTTGTAAAGAGTTTGGAATGTGTTGCTTTTTCAAAAGTGACTTCACCATGAAACACACTGCACATATACTTATTGAATGAAAACCTTGCAATTCATAATCCCACTAAGCCCAATCACAGTTTCAGTTTAATGTCTATTAATCGTGCAGATAAAGTAAAATGGTCACTTGCTCATGTGTGCCTCTGAAACACAGGGTGAGCGTCTCAGAATCGTGGATTTGAGCATATATGTAACAATAACATCTCTTTATTTTACTTCTAGTGCTTAAATGTGCATGCCTATATGCTAAAAAAAGGAAAAGAGGAAGGAAAGAAGGAAGGAAGGGAAAAAGTTTAATGATTAATTTACTTCTGCTGAAACAATCTAAATGCAAATTGGACTTCTCTATCTGTATGTTCCAGGACGTAATGAGGTTTGAATTCAAATGACCTGCTTGCATTTCATCCACTTTGAGAGCCAAGTAAAAATTTAAGGGGGAAGACTTCAGCATAAACAAACTTAAATTATGGCTGTGATAAAACTCCAAAAAACTACAGCTGAGTCGCACACGAGTTCAGATCTGATCAGCCCTTTCAAATTGACTGTGGGTGATGTATAAGTTACATAACCATTTAAAAATACCACTGTTCCACCATTTCCACGTTGAAGCAGACTTCCCAGCCAAATGCATGCTAAAATCATGACCTTCTCCAACCTCTGTACACCCACACGAGCGCGTGGAGTGGCGTATCGCGATATCTTGCCTCGTAAATCCATTTAAACCAGTTAGTGAGTTTCATCAGGGTCAAATATTCTCTCATGCTCATACGTTTGATAAAACTATGATGAGATAAATTGCAGAACCAACCCACATCATTTCCCAGTAAAGTGGGCGTGAATGACGGCCAGTGCCGCTGACCTGGCGATCAGGTCGACAGATTTGACTTCCTCGGGACCACCGTCGAGTGAAAATATCATATTGCCACATTTAAGGAGGGACAAATTGTCAAAATGATTCTAAGTGAGGTAAATGTTCGGACACACTGCTCAAATATGATTATAGACACAACATTTCCCAGAACTAAAATGCAAAACAAACATGCATTATAAGATACCATATCAGTTGGTCATTACAGAAATCTGAAAAGGTACAGCAGCAAAAAAGCACAAAATAAATTAAATGATGACTGACTGTTTTTGTCCAAGAAATCTTGACTAGCAATATAAGTGGAAAAACAAATTAAATGATTCGAAAAAAAAAGTATACTGTATGACTCATTTAAAATGACTAATGGTGTATAAAGAGGCCGTTTTATGCCCTTTCACAAACTCTTGATGTTGTTTTCAGGCTCTACTAGATCAGGTTTTCCTGCTTGAATGTTGATTATTCTCCTCATATTCTCCATTGTTGCGGCTCCTCTCTTCACAGTCTGTCAGTAACGCCAAAGTCATTTTAGGCAAGTCCTGCCACTCGGCCACCATCTTGGCAACGCCTTTGGGCAGATATTTTCAGACTAACAAGACCAGGCTCCTATCTAAATGAATGGGCAGAGTGTCAGAACTGCAGTTTCACTGGGACATAAAAACTGCATGTATAGAAACAGCACTAAAATATGATAAAAATCTATGAAAATCGCCCTTTTCCCCACAGGTTATGACGTTTACTACGCATGCGCAAGGGTTCTCGTCTCCGCTGTCCGCAGACATCGACTGTGCACATGCGTCGGTGGAACCAGACGATAGGCTTAAATGCCTACCGGCTTGATGTTTGGGAGGGGCGGGCATGTGCATACCACCGCCATCTTTGCCGTTACGGGTTTTCCCTATATAGTTGTATTGAGGATTTAGGAAGTGGCATGTCTCTATATAAATTGTCTCTGGTAACACTCTGTTTACTTCCTGTCTATGTGAAGCCCCTCCTCCTGAAAAGCACACTGTGCTCTGATTGGTCGGCTGGAACAGTGTGTTGTGATTGGTCGAGTGTGTTTGGTAACACTTTAGGCCCTGTCCCAAGTCGCGCACTTCACGTGGACTTGCAGTCTCGTGGACTTAAATTGCGCGTGCTCGCCGAGTCTACGAGTCCGTAGGCTGTCCCATTTGGCATTTTAACGCTCTGAAGTGTGCTCAGCAGCGCCCTCTTTGTACCCTTGAAGCGGATATTGAAACCTATACATTTTTCTTAACCCTTCGGGGTCGCTGATCACGCCGGCGTGATCAAATCACTTGTCCAGTTTGAGACGTCAAAGCATAAAAACACGTCACAAGTCACGTTGAGCGCTGCCGTCCACTTCTGTCGAAAGTGCTGACTTGAAATTCTATTTTACTATTTGTTTTGTGTTGATTGACCAAGTAACAACGGAGATATGATCATTTAAACTTTATAAAAAAAATTTATGCGTATATTGACGCGTTTGTAAAAGATCGCAAGATGGGATATGACAGACGTTGCATTTATTCTAATAACTTTGTCGGTTTTTGTCATAAAACAAAACTGAGAAAAATGTGTGAATCTGCTGATTCTGCTCTTCAGGATGCACATTTTACAGAATGAAGGAGGAGCCAACTGAGCAAAGAAGAAAGTGAAAGGCAGGAGATTTACAGAGTAGACAAAGAGAGACATATATACGTTATATATATATATAGAGAGAGAGAGAGAAATTATTGCTAGTTTAAGTAGATTTTGAGAGTAGTTTAGCAGTGGTTTAGATAGTTTAGGAGTAGTGTAGATAGTTTAGGAGTAGTGTAGATAGTTTAGCAGTGGTTTAGATAGTTTAGGAGTAGTGTAGATAGTTTAGGAGTAGTGTAGATAGTTTAGGAGTAGTGTAGATAGTTTAGGAGTAGTGTAGATAGTTTAGGAGTAGTGTAGATAGTTTAGGAGTAGTGTAGATAGTTTAGGAGTAGTGTAGATAGTTTAGGAGTAGTGTAGATAGTTTAGGAGTAGATTAGATAGTTTAGGAGTAGTTTAGATATTTTAGGAGTAGTTTAGATAGTTTAGGAGTAGTGTAGATAGTTTAGGAGTAGTGTAGATAGTTTAGGAGTAGTGTAGATAGTTTAGGAGTAGTGTAGATAGTTTAGGAGTAGTGTAGATAGTTTAGGAGTAGTGTAGATAGTTTAGGAGTAGTGTAGATAGTTTAGGAGTAGTTTGGGTAGTTTAGGAGTAGATTAGATAAACTGTTTTGAGGAGTGGCACAGATTAAAATAAACAACAAATAAACACACCTGATATTTGTTGTAAATAGTTGAATGTATGGTTTGATTTTGTGTTCATTTTACCTTTTGTGTGGTATATTTGCACTATTGATGAACCCCTCTTACTCAAGGAATGAAAGCCCTGTAATGTAATCTAGCTGTGTAATTGTACATGAAGTGTTTTGTAGTTTCTAAGCAAAAAAGAAAAGAAAAAATGCCTATTGCCACACCTGCTTTTTGCTGTATATAGTTTCATTTTATCTCAATTTTACCTTTTTTATGTTGTATTTGCACTATTTGGGAACCCTCATACTCTGGGAATGCAAGGCCTTAAATATAGCTCTCTGTATATTTGTGTGCACATTTTTTTTTTTTAAAGTGGCAAAGCTAAAATGAGAAAAAAAGCCTATGGCTACACTCGCTTTTTTGTAAATCATATTTTTTTGTATATAGCTTGATTATATCTGAATTTTACCTGTATATTTTGACATTTACAACTTGTGTTTACATTTTAAACCTTTTAAAATGCTTCATTGAGCATGTTTGTGTTTTTTGTAGTAGAAAAGCTATAATATTTCTATTGTGTGATTTTGGGTCCAGTATGTTGATACAGTACATCAAAGTGATAAACTAATTGTCTGGTCATATAGGTGATGTTGTGCTGAAAAAAAATGACACCAAAAATTGGTATGTTAAACATTTGTTTATGTCGCAAAATTAAAAAAATAAAAAAGTACTCAAAAAGGGCCAAAATACCCAAGACTCCGAAGGGTTAAGATCAATTTCATTTTGTGTTAAAATTGAACATTATGTATTATTATGTATAATTTTTTATCATTTACATAACCATGACATCTATTGTAATGCCCAGGTGGCATATACAATTATAGAACTTTAAAAGCAGGTTGCATATTTCACATGGACATAAGATTTGAGAAAATAAAATAAATCCTGTTTTTGTACTTCTTATACTGTCTATGCAACAACCAGACCGTCTTCCTGTTTCCGGCGTGACGATCGAGTCTGTCCCAAAAACACCTCTCAATGCGCCCTCGAAGACTCGCGCTAAGGGCACTATAGGTGTGCACTTCATGGCGTCACCGAAGTGTGGACTCTGAGGAAGTTCACAAGTCCGGAGTGTGCCATTTGGGACAGGGCCTTATAACTGTGTCATGAATATGTTTCGTGTCCTCAACTAAAGTGGTGCTAATTGAATTTGTCATTAAAAAGTTATAATGGTTTCATGACAGCCAATGTCAAAACCAACCACCTGACAGTTTAATGTAATGTTAACCAATAAAGCTAGGTGCTTTCTTAAGTTTGATCATTAATCTGCTATGTCATGTTTATGACAGGTCTTAATAATTGTCAAGTTGTCATGACAAAGACACTGACAGGTTATGATGTTTTGGTTTGTAGCGAATGACACTTAATGACAGTTGTCAAAACTTCCTTCATATTCATGATGTCATGTCATGGTTATGAAGGTGACATGTCAGTCTTATGAACACCCCTTCAAGTAAAGTGTTACACAATAGGGTCAAAGGTATGTGTAAGTAAAGTTTGATTTTAGTACACATACAATTTCGTTTGCACATTAACTGAACCATAAATTATTAATGCATTTATGGTGGCAACACTTTATAACATTTTTTTGTTTTGTTTTAAAGCATTACATATGTGCATACTTTTACATTTTAGATGCTTTCAAACTGCACAGCTGACAAAAATGAACCTGTAAAAGTTGCATATATTCATGCTAATGAGATCCAGCGATGAGTAAAACATAATGCATTGATAGCTCAGACCAGTCGGCACTACTTCAGCCGTCTCAGGTTTGTTTACCTAAGATTACAGAACCAATCTGAGGATATGTCACTACTGATTAACACCGAAACTGTCATGCAAGATTAACTATACATCGCAAACTTGTTTCTGTAACCTCAAAGTCTTTATCAGTCACTCACAATCAATTCCGGTAATACCTACCAATAACAAGCATTACAGCCGCAGCATCCCTCTCCACCTCGAATATACACTAGACAATTTCCAGCCGCAGATAACAGCATATAGGTGTGCTGGCCCACTTAGATACATATCAGAGAAGAAGAGCCTCTGGTGGGTCAGCTCTCATTATCTGTCTGCTGGAGATTCCTCATCCTGCGCTCGATATTGGCCTTTTATGGCCATCATCTGGAAATTCAGACGCCAAATTGTAAACAACCGACAGAGCACTGAAGTGCAACAGGTCACATCAACAACAGAGACTGGAAAACAAGAGATGTGCAGACAGAGAAACGTCTCTAATGCACCGGCGAGGAGAGTGTTTTAATAGCAGAATCTGAAGCTGAGTGGCGTTTCGATCCCTGGGCGACATGTTTCCGCTCAGGCGCCATTACGTGCCGAAACACTGATAGGAGGAAGGGCCAATCATTCCCTACAGCAGGACTTCTCTTTCCTGAACCAAAGACACAAGACTGTTCAAATCCGTCTCCCTACACTCTCAATCCACTTTGCAACCTGGATACCAAACAAGATCTTTTGTATATTTGAATATTTAATAGTAAACCTCTAAATATTTCAGCAAGATCACACTAGCAAGATTTCTGCGCTGATAATCAGGAAAACAGCAGGATTGAGGATTGTGACGTTGCTTTTATACACTTTAAAGACATTTCAAGTGATTAAAAAAAAACAAAAGCAGACATGTCATATTTCGTTCCGGACTCAAAAAAAAACGTTTGAGTTAGAGGGCATTGAATCAGTGCGTTTAAAAGCAGAGCTAGTGTGAGAGTAAGGCATTTTATCAGAGCCTCTCCGCGATGGTGGCGACAGTATTGTGGTGGAGAAGCTTTGTCTATTACCACTGGGTGTGTTAGACAAGGTCAAAGTATTCATAGTACAGATAGGGGGCGACGTGGAGGCAGGGCTGGGAGTCGCAATAGTGTGCATATACTCGCCGCGTGCGCGAGGCAGATCTGGCTGCGCTCGCGCTGCTCATATCGTCTCACTCATGATCTGTGCCTTGCCGTCGCGAGTGATATGAACAATATATGCCCCATACATGGAATCAGAGTGCCTACTGTATGGAAAATCTCTACAGCAAAAGGCCAACCACTACATGCATATGGTTTGTTCTACCATTTATTAGTAATGATTTATACAAATCTGATTGTTTACTACTTACTATATACCTGAGCATTCAGTATTTTGCAATATAGCATACAGAAGGTGATGGACATTTTTGAGGGAAAGAAGTGCTGCATTTTATCATTTAAACATGACTTTTCATGAAAATTATATAATCCAAGATTGCTACCACCATATGGCGTCATAATATGCAAATTAGATGGAAAAGATGTCAAAATCAAACGTTTTAGGAAAAAACCTCTGGCGCCTAAAGGGTTCATTTAGATGGTATCATGTTAAAGGAGCTGTATGCAAGAAATTCATTTCAATTAATCATACATTTTCCCTGATATAGACATTAAGAAATCATGTTCATTTCAAACACTTATATCACTGACTGACATTAGTCTGGCCAGGATATTGTCATTTAAAAAGTGAAGTCACAGCCCTCGACTGATGTTGATGTTGTTATGTTGTGTTTTGTTCTGATGCTCCGCCCTCCACCGATCGACCAATCACAGAGTCAGTAGTGTTGAGGCATTCGGGTTGCCAGCTCTTCTCTAGTAACCACAGCTGCAGATACAAACGTGTCGGAATCGGATAATAAAAAAAGTCTAACGTTGCAAAACAAAAACAAAAAAACTCGCTATGAATCCAAAAAACTTCGAGACAAAGTCCGAAATATATAATTAACAGAAAAAACGTACTGTGTAAGACTTCGTCACTTGCCATTGGAATCTTCTTGTAGCAGCCTACGTTCCTGCTGGATCTTGCAGCGTATCTGGCAACCTCCATGCAGTGGGGAAAGGGGGGATATACCACTCGCAGTACCAGTTTTGGCCACATTCTTTGCATACGGCTCATTTAAAACTTTTGTGATGTTTTCTAGATGTCGATAAAAACTATTGTGAAATGGCAGCGTTTCCATTGCCTGATGTTGAGCGACTGAAAAGTTCTTTTATTATTTTTTTCGCGAGAAGTCAGTCCAACAATTACTGGCAACCAATGTTGGTATTTACGTATATCACAGCTGCCACTTTGGCCATTATTATTAATCAAAGGAGATGTGTGTGTGTGTTATCCAGCATTAATGGCAGGGAAAGACTCTTATACTGGGAGCGGCTCATATAAGGAGTTTCTGGGTGTTTGTCCCTCACTTCCGCTTCGAAATGTGTTAGTTGTGGCATCTATTTGTGGTTTAAGAATCCAGTTTTCCCATAAATCCTTTGACTTTTATGTTTTTAATAAAGAACTGCGTCTCGTCTTCTGTCCAAACACACCACGTCATCTACGTCAGGCGACTGTAGATGCGCAAAATCTGTTGCGAAGATATTCCTTTTTCGAATTGCCTGAAAAACCCCTGCAATGCGAGCGTAAAAACTTATTGTATGATTATGATTCGGACTTTTTCTGTCTGACTTCTTTTTTTAATGTTATAAATAAGATTTCCCAAAGCATGCCCTTTTTCTTACTGTATGTGTAATGGGCTTCTATTAAATAAAACTTAAGGAAACATTTCAGAAACTTTATTTGCGATCTATGGGAATTTTTGCGTTTCCAGTGCAGCGTATTTTTCAATTCGCAGTTTTATTTTGCGCAATTTGAAGGTAATGGAAACTGCATTTGAATCTGTGAAAGTGGACCTAAAATGATGGTCTTTGGTGCAGCGGCTTTTGCAGAAGACCGACACCATATTGCTCATTCTGTTTTGGTAAATGAACTTAAAGAGAACAAAAAACAGTTAAGCTGGGGTCTTCTCTTCATGAATCAAGGGCATAATATAGTGTGACGGAGACGGGAACGGGCGGAGGCGGGCATTAACTCCAGTTCAGGACAAGAGATCAAACCTAACATCAGATTCCCAGTCCAAACATGGTGAAACCTGCTGTCTTTCTGCTTCTGAACTGTGTGAAGAACGGCTCTGTCACAGTTCGATCCACACATGCCCTGAGGTACTTTTCTCAGACTCACTCATAGAGGTTTTTTCTGTGAGCTAAAATCATTCGATTCATTCTGTCCTTGTCTCAGAATATGTTGTGTTTGTATGCGACAACATGAGCTGTTCGTGGGCTAAACCTGCTTCGAAATAATATCCACGAGTACAAAAATCAGTAATTCGCTCAGCTTGACAAAGGCGAAACCACATGCCGGATTCAGTTAGTCTCGAGTTTGATGGCGATTCATGAAGAGGTCCGCTGATGCTGGGCATGTCACAGATTCTGTACAGCGAAAGAGATCTCAGGAGAGATTGAGTGTATGAAGAGCTGCCAACCTGTAAGAGAAGCAGAACAATGATGCAATGACAGGTGACCATTATATATATGTTCTTTGAGACACAAAACACGAAAAGAGCTTTTGTGTTTTTCTTTGCCTAATTACACACATAACTTATGGGCTGTCATGAGTTGCTTTATCATTTGATGGAGGTTTAATGCCATGTTGTGTCAGTAAGAGATTAATCATAGCTTTGACAATGAACTGAGGTGATATGATGCTTTAAAAAAATGATGTAAGACATTCCAAATACTGTCATTAAAGAACTAAGCTTCCAAATCTTGATGAACTGGCGTGTCCCTTGTTGTCGAACGCGGACTCTGAGGTTTCAGAGCAGGTGCTGATGGGTAAAGTTTACTCTTAACTGACAGCTACTGTAGAAGAAACGCTGTCTCACTGTTGCGTGATATTGCATCACATTGTGCAGTGCACTGCATGATCATTCTCAGCTCAGGCATTTAATGCAGTTTGTTTTCATTTCAAGAGAGTGCATGATGATCATTTAAATCCTCTCCTCCCAGAACTCAGACACATGCATATGCAATAAGGTCAGCGCAAAAATAACCCTGTTATTAACATGTAAAATGCAAATGTGTGAAAATCTGAGCGTAAATAATATAGTATTTTCAGCAGAAGTATGTTATACTGTCATATTATTATAATTGTTGGTTGAGGTATTCATGAATAATGCATTGTATCTTTTCAGAAATAATTGTAAGCACATTTAAAATGCATTATGATATTTGCAGATTCCTTGTGACATCTGAATTGGTTGTTTGTCATGTGTTTTAATGCATTATGCCTTCAATGAATGTGGTTTACGCACAACAAACTGTAAAAAAGATTTCATTGCTTCTTTTGTATGTGCTTCATTAAATATAGAGGCGTTTTACTCAAGATACCGAGTAAAGATAAACACAACTGATGTCCAATGCATGTGCAGATTGATATCTAAAACATTTGGTAGTTTAAAAGACCGTAAAAGCAATTATAAAACGGGTAGTTCGAATCCTTGATTCTGATTGGTCAAGAGCTGTGCTTTATTCACGATGAAACACGGCTACGACCGCTTCAGCCCAACGGTTCTATTGATCGCTGCGCAACACTGCGGTTCTATGTTGTTTTTATTTGAGCTTTCATGCATTTTACACATTGGAACGTTGTTGCTGTTCACACTCGGGGACTATTTTTCCAGCGGAAGGTAGGCTTTTACTGATTTTACTTCAAGAAAGTTGCACTAACATTGTTTTTTACTTTAATATTGTGTGGCAACCGTTTTATAAAAGCAATAAGATACTCGAGGCAAGTGCTGTATCGTGAAATAAGTAACAGCTGAAGGGGTTACTCGCGCTTCGCTTCGTCGTGCCTAACAACGCCCTTCAGCTGTTACTTATTTCACGATACAGCACAGCCTCTCGTACCTTATTGCTTACATATAACATAACGCCTGTATTATTAAAACTTTAGTCACAATTATTCTTGAGATTATACGGTGCATTGCATGGCAAAATTAATGCATTAAAATATATAGGCTAGCATATAATGCTTTATATATAAAGGCTTTTAAGAAAATGTTATCATTTTTCATCTTGCATGTCTTTGCTATTATCTTGATGCGAATTGAAACTTTGTACATTGATGAGGTTAACTCTGATTCAGGCTAATTGCATTTACATGAAACCTGAATTAGGCTCCATGTTTAATAAAAGCCCTGCTTTACATTTCTATTATGATATTGCTCTCAGACATGAAGTGGGAGTCATTGTTTGTTTTTCCCTGCCGGCTCCATATGCACTCGCTGCGGCTGAAGAGTAACACAGGCCTCCCATCATCAGTGTGTCTGATTCACCGAGAGACTGTCAGCACACCGCAGCGCTCCAGCACGCCATCACAGACCCAAGCACTTCTCCACGCTGTCATATAAATCAATGCTGCACTTAAGGGAATCAATAGCATTTGATTGAAGATGACAATCAGGAGGAATGTATTTTTTGGTTTGCCTTCTCACCAGAGCAAAGGCACAGCAGAGGAAACACAAATCCTGCTGAACGTTAGAAATAAACAGAGATGATGCTTCGTTTACGCCACAGAGAGGACATGATGGAGGGATGATCGATCGCCACAGCGTTCAGATCGTGATGCTAACATGCTGACGACTTAAATTAAAACAAATATTTATACTGCAATTTAGTATAAGGGCAAATGCATCAAATTATACAGGAAAAAAACAAATCTAACCCTCTGATGACTAACCTCTTCATACTGTGTTTTGAGTAACGCCACACTCTACAAAATGCTGGATATATTGTTGTAGCCCTCAAACCGTATTCACTTTATAGCCCTTAATCCTGTAAATGTGGACAAATGTGGGCACAGAGGACTCAGGTGTGATCCTAATTTTTGTTTATTATAAATATTATATCACTGTCTTCGATAAAGTTTTGTCTATCCATTTATGGTGTTTTTTTGGGGGGTATTTTTGAATTTATTTACTTCAAAAAGAACCATATTTTCTATGTCAATTATTTCTATGTAAATTAATTACTATGTAGTTTTTTTTAACTACATTAAAATATCATTCCAATAAGTTCTTAGAGCTAAAACCTAAAGATGAAGTGACTTTGCTGTCACCTGGTGTCTTATTTTGGCTTATTTTAGAATGCTCTAAATTACAGTTTTTCCCATTCATTTCTATGGGTGCACATTTATGACCCAAATACAAGATTAACGATTTTTTTTCACCCACAATGAACTGGGTGAAATTGTAGGTGAAATGAACTGGGTGAAATTTCAACATTGTAGAATTGAGAAAAAAAATAATAATAATTGTGAGTGTTCAGGAGGCAAACTCAGGGAAAGTAGCCAAGTCTTGTACCGCTCAGATCAGAGGGAAGTATTTTTTTTTAAAATAAATTAAAACTATTTGCCCACATTTGTCCAGAATACGGTTTTAGGGTTAACCCAATTTTGGGTAAAATATGGACAAACCCAACATTAACCCAATGTTGGAGTTTGTCCATATTTGACCAAAATTAAGTTAAAGCAGACCCAGTATTTTGTAGAGTGTTTGTTTTACATCATTGTAAAGGTGCTGCTTCTGTTCATAATTTGTAATCATAATTTTAATATTTCCAAACGAACACCCAGAAAAATATTTAAAGATATATAACGCAAAATATAATTCTTCTAGAAAATGATAAAACTGTTTTTATGATTCTACAACTATACATAATATCGACTGTTCTTTTTATGTGATATTTGATAAGGTGCTTCATTTAAGCATCAAAAAAATGCTGGGTTGTTTTAACTCATTTTGGGTCAAATATGGACAAACCCAAACATTGGATTAAAAATGCAATTTAAAAATGTAACCCAACGGCTAAGTTTGTCCATATTTGACCCAGAATTGGGCTGAAACAACCCAGCATTTTTTTTGTAAGAGTCAGATTCACCAAACAGGGCAAATGAGTGTGTTAGTTGCATTAGGCATAATTATGGTAAGAACATGTAACATATGCAACAAGGACACTGTCAAATAAAGCGTTACGGTGAAACCTTTAAAGGGAACCGTGCTGTGCTCTAAACAGCAGGACTGTGCTCAAATAAATGCAAATGACTTTCATAGAAATCTTCCCTGAAAGGTGAACGAGGACAGACAGATTCCCGGAGGACGGTGAAGGAGTGTATCCTCACAGGTGATGTGAAAGTCCCATAACTGATGTTAATCAGTGTCTGATGATACACTCCTCCATCATACTTCAGGACAGTTATCATAGGCACATAGACATACATGATAATAGTGATGAAACGATGATCTGATCTAAACACAGAAACTTCACAGTCCCGTATTGGACATTTCATTCAGCAACACACGGCAGTTTTGATTTATATGCTGTTTAATGTTGATAATTTTACATATGCATATGCTAACGCTTGTTTCTGCTTCTTCTTCGCCTGTGTTTCGATCAGGAGATTCAGTACTCGTTCAGGTGTAATAGCGCCCCTACAGTACAACTGTGAAATATTTCCGTCAGTGGCGAGGGAAGAGTTAACCAGCTGGAATAATGATTGTTAAATAAACTTTGTTGAAAGTCAGTTAAATAATAGTTTTAGTCTGTTTTAATGCCAAATAAAGTGTTGACAGGTTGCAGTTGTGTATCCCATCATTACGCAGTTTTAATGTGCCTGGAGCGAGTGCAGTTTCCTCCTGGAATAAGAAGTCTACAACAGCTTAAAAGTGCAGCCGGTAAAACTCCGCTAAATGGCAGGAAAGAGTCGCCTTGGGACGCAATTAAAACTAAGTGGGATGAGCTTTATATCTGTTTTATGTGGGACATTTAATTACCGTTAACAAATGATGACTTGCACACAATCCTCGGGAAGATCATGGCGAGCTCCGAGCACGCAATCATAAACTCACACTGGACTCGGCTCAGCTTCGGCTCTCTGAGTTCTGCTGATTGAGACGAGCTGACCGCCACTAATGAGTCATCAGCTCATTAAAATATAAATCATGTTCTGCAGATGTTATATGGCTGCCAGGGTGTTTGTGATACCAAAGATAAACGCTATTAAAATCACATGTGTGTATAGTTATCACCATCTTCAAAAACGATTCCTGCAGTTGATGGTTATATCATACCTTATATTTAACGCTTCAGATTAAATAAATGTTACAAATATCACATGAAAAGCAAATATAGGATTATTTGAAAAGCAAGCATTATGTATAGAGTGTGTGTGAGAGTGTTTCTCCAAGTTCAAGTTGCCTTTTTTAATTTATTGATTATTTTAAAAGATTATAAATTTGTTTAGTTGAAATGTTTTATATCTTAACATGTTAACCTACAGCCCATTTTGAGCACAAATCAATAGTATAAAACATTTTTTTTTATTGTGATTGTGTTTTAATTGAGTATTTTATTATCTTTATTTTTTTTTAAAATGGCACTCTAAAAATGCTGGGTTGTTTCAACCCAAATTTTGGGTCAAATATGGACAAACACAAATGTTGGCTTAAAAATGTAATTAAAAATTTTAAGTTGAAAATGAAAGTTGAAGTTTTAAATTTGTCCATATTTGACCCAAATTTTTTTTAAGAGTGTAACCCTTTACAATAAGGTTCATTAGCTAACATTAGTTAACTACCTTAGTTAACTAATGATGAACTGCACTTATTCAGCATTTATTCATCTTAGTTAATATTAATTTAAGCACTAAAATCAAAGGTTGTATTTGTTAACATTAGTTAATGCACTGTGAACATGAACACACAAAGAACAGCTGGATTTATATTAACTAACATTAACAAAGATTAATAAATACAGTAACAAATGTATTGTTCATGTTAGATAATACATGAACTAATGTTAACTAATGAACATTACTGTAAAGTGTTACCAAAACAACAATAGATAATACTTAACGGTCTTTGTTTAACTCAATACAAAAATTAAAAAAACATACAGAAAACAATCTAGGAAACTCCTCTGTAAGTGTCTGAAGTCTGGCATACGCTCAGCGGAGAGAAATAATAAATAAAGCTGCAAAATAATTTATTGAAGCATCCAGATCCTTCACCACGTGAGCAAGCAGCAGGCTCCTGATTGGTTAACACGACGCGAATTGACGCCAAAGTTCAGATTTCTCGACTCGGGTGGCAAACGCAAGATTTTTGCGAAGGCGTGCATGCACAAATAGCACAAACTAAATCATTCGCGCGTAACGCTTCAGACGCTCAATTCGCACCATTCGAAACGAACTTGACACGCAAATGAGGTGTATTCACGTCTACCGCACCGCGCTCTACGCCTCATTCGCGCCGCAGGAATTTTTGTGGGGAAAGGTGCGTAGCGCATCTTTGCATTGACTTAACATTTAAATCATTCGCGCCTGACGTGCGATTCTCGTCCGGTGTGAACACACCATAAGTCGAACGTTCTAGGAGTTATGAGCAATTTAGTACTTTTGGTTGCTGTAGCGCCACCTATGGGCCAATTGGCTCATACCCTGATAGGTTCTCCTCAATTTTAGGCTCTACCATCTGGCTGAGTTTCAAGTCTCTAGGCCTTACGGTTTGAGCTGCACGATGCGTTTTCAGGGGAATCGTTTTTTTTATCTTAGCACTTACAATTTTCAGCTCTTGGTGGTTGAACACATAATAATCTCTTTACAATCATATATAGCGCTCTTCTCAACACTCAAAGCACTTTACATGATGCGACGGCAGCCATAGTGCGCCAGAACACACAGTATATACACGAAAATATTTCTTAAAAATATACATGCATGTGTGTGAATTTATTTATATAAAATAATTATACACAGTGCACCCACATATATTTTGTAAACACGAACTTTTTATTTTGGATGCAATTAATCGCGATTAATCATTTGACAGCCCTATAAATTATGCATAGTTACTAACCCTAATCCTAACCCTTTAGTAAGCACATGTAGTTTATTAATATTACTCAGTACTTAAACATATAATTACACAGCACCAATGCGTTAATGAGTTGAACAGGTGTACCTAATAAATATGGATATTCGAGTCAGAATTAAGAGTCCTTTCCTTTTCACATTATTCATTTATAATATGCGGTAACTGAAAGTGAGCGCTGCAGAGTTCAGAAACTTACATTAGCACATAATCACCAGTGTGTCCGTCACGTCTAACGCTGGGGATCCGAGGACTGGCATGTTCACATCAAACTCTTGCCGTTGTCGTAATATCCTTCTCTGACTCATCTGAAGCATGAGTGTGTTTAACAGCCGCGCGAGAATACACACTTTCTTTACACCTTTCAAATGACTAATTTATGGGGAAAGCTTCAAGCACAATAGGAACTCGACGGAAAGGTATAGGCTTTTGTGACTCTGTGAAAAGAAGCTTTGGAGTCTAAAAGCGCTTGAAGTGGCCAAGAGTTCGAGATGCAGGAGATTTAAAGCTCTTCAAACACACTTTGTGTTCGTGACGGTGGAGAGACGCGCCATATTGAACATGAACCTGCGAACAGCTTCTGTACATCTGATATGCAAATTACAAAGTTTGCTAACGGTGAACTTCACCATGATGATGATTACTGTGTGTAGTGTACAGCCTAATTAATGTATAACATATGCTGTGGAGTTAGCTTTCAAAACTGAATGCATCGTTCATTAATATACTTATACTTGCAATCGTTTAATTAATAACATGTGCAAAAATCTATGGATTCTGGTGAATCAACTATTTAATCTGCATATTCGTGGAGTTAGTTAATCACAAGAAATTGATATTTTTTCTGGTTAAAGAAGATAGTACATCATTAGTTCATTCCTATTGTGAATAATTAAAGACTTAACAAATGAAAGTGCTTTTTATTTGGAACTTGATGGATGGAAACCAACAGCTAATGAATTATACGTTTGTTGACCACTACACATATAACTCTTTAAACTAATTTGTTTTCAGTGTTTTCAAACTCAAATAGGCCTACGGTTTTTTGTGTGTTTGTTGTTATAATATAAAGAAAAAAGCAACTCACACACATTTAATAGGCCTACACAGAGTTTTTATACAACTTACTATGTAGTATTACTTATAATAGTTTAATAATAGTAATAATATATTAAAGATATGATTATGAAATATTTTATTTAGAGGTGTGTTATTTTATTTTTATTATAGTTTTACTAATAATTTGAATGAGCTATTATTTTTTTAATTTTCAATTATGTAAACTTTAGTTCAAATTTCTTTAATTTAGAGACTTATTGTAGTTTATTGCCAAGGCAACATTTCTTATTTTCATTTAGTTTTTTAATAATAAATATATTTTAATTAACAGAAATATTTGAATGCTTATTTAGTAAACGATAATAACCCCAGTTTAAAGGTTGTATGAAACATTTAAGAAAAAGACTGTAAAAGAATAAAAAAAAAAAACATGCTGCTAATATCTTTCATAAACAGACGTGTGTGTGTGTGTGTGTGTGTGTGCGTGCGTGTGTGTGTGTGTGTGTGTGTGTGTGTGTGTGAAGAGAGAGAGAGAGAGAGAGTGAGAGAGAGAGAAGAGAGAGAGAGAGAGAGAGACAGACAGAGTGTGTGAGTGTGAGAGTGTGTTCTAGTTAATTAGTAGTTGCCATGGTTAACCGATTAAACCTCACCTGTTCTCTGGTTGGTTAATGATCCCTCAGGTTTCCTCGCTCTAGTCTCACAGTAACGAGTGTGAAGTGTTTGATTGTTCTCTGTGTTTATTAAAGTCATCACATCTTTCATTCTGCAGAACGTTGTTCTAGTGGGATTTACTGCAGCTCTCTCTCACACACACACACACACACACACACACACACACACACACACACACACACACACACACACACACACACACACACACACACACACACACACACACACACACACACACACACACACACACACACACACACACACACACACAGACAGACAACAGAGTGGATCTTCAACAACTGCTGTAGATTATATCTAGTCATGAACACAAGTCTCATCATCCTCATCCTCTTCATCATCATCTTCATCATCTTCATCCTCATTCGAGTTCAGAGTGTTTGGCTGAACAGGTGTGATTCCCGAGTGCAGTTCTCCGTGACATGTGAACAGGAAGTGGCGTGTTCACTTCCTGTGTCTAATGACGGTTGTGTTTTCCACCGCCGCGGCTCCATTTCCCCAGATGTCTGTCAGTGTCTCCTACGTTCCTGCGTTTGTTGTTTGTTTGTTTGGGTTGCTTATGAATATATAACCAGATCCGTAACTCTGATGCACACACCGGAACACTTTGAACATTAACAGCCCCAAAACGTCTCACTCCATTAAATATCTCTCCTGTGAAGGAATTCTTGCATATTGTTGTATCATGTTTTTCTTTCTCTTCACAGTCTTCATTTTTCCATTTTATTCTCCTCTGATACAAAAATAAAAATATTGCATGTGCGATCAGCTTTGTGTAATGCTGCACATTAATAAGCAGGTGTAAGTGAAAATCCTTAGATATGTCTAGATAGATGTTTAGACAAGAGGAAGTATTTAAACACCGAAAGCTTTACAAGTTTGCATTACTAACATTGCTTCGTGTAAGAGGAATCCAAATCTGTCCTCGCTCGCCCGTGTTAAATAGCGGTGCACACTCATCCAGATGGGTCTCTCTCTTCATGTGAACCCATGTGGGTTATACCAGGCCGGCTCTATCAGAATCCTGTTATGAAACACACGAGGTCCGTTTGGAGATCCAGCAGATGCTCAGATATAGGCCTCACTTTTAGCCTGTTATGAAGGCAATTGAGGTTCTAGGTTTCTCACTGGACGGCTCGGAAAACCCTGGAGTCTCCGGATGTGGATCAGGCGAGTCTGTTTCTGTGTGAGCTCTCTCTCTCTCAGATCGCTCCGCTTTGAAGGAGAGCTGGAGAGACATCTTCATTCCTCAGCCACAGTGACACGGGCCCAGAGAAGCAGGGGATGAATCTTCAAACCCCTCATTAAAGCCCTCCGCTTCCCCTTGAGGACGAGAGAGAGCGCAGGTGGAGCCAGAAAACAGCTTTACATCCAAACCCTGGTTTCCATTGCCTTTCCTCCGTTGCAACTTATTACGGTTAATGTTTGAGATGCAGAACATCAGATAAAACCAAAGAAGCCTTTAATTATCCAGCGAGAATGAAACTGAGAAACAGCAGGGATTTGATGCTTCATTCACATGCAGAAGTGCTGAAGTTATACATGAAACTTGGACTTTTGAAGGCTATTTCGGGCGGATACAAGAGGACGACACACAGACCGACAGATTCATGAATGAGCGGACAAGACATTATTTGGTTTTAATATAGGTCAGTAATTGAAAGGCAGATCACTTGATTGAACTTGAATGAAGACTCATATTGCATGTAAGAGATCATCTTATATTAGTACGTACACTTGTCACGTAGAATCTAAATATCTTTA
The DNA here is from genome assembly GCA_030378365.1 of Hybognathus amarus. Classification (NCBI taxonomy): domain Eukaryota; kingdom Metazoa; phylum Chordata; class Actinopteri; order Cypriniformes; family Leuciscidae; genus Hybognathus; species Hybognathus amarus. Next base: position 538,060 of record JAQIUQ010004464.1, read on the forward strand.
AAGTCTTCCATATAAAGCTGCATCACTTTAAACGGGACACTATAATCAGTTTATATTGATAAGCCAACCATCTTGATATTAAGGCCAATAAGATTTAAATAAATAAGAAATTAATATTTTATTGAGCTATATAGGATTCATTAAACTGATCAAAACTGACAGTAAAAACATGTATAATGTTACAAAAGATTGTATTTCAAATAAATGTTGTTCTTTTGAACTTTCTATTCATCAAAGAGTCCTGAAAAAATAAAAATGTGTCATGGTTTCCTTAAAAGATGAAGCTGTTTTCAACATTGATAATAATAAAAACCTAAAATGAAATGTGTTAAATGCTTAGGCAACATTACATTTTACAGTATGAAAAAAATGTATGTTGCTTAAAATTGCATTTCTTTTCTAGTTTGAAAAAGCAGCTCAAGCTCAAGATTTGATGGACTAATATGAAAAAACACTGAAAAGTCACAGCAACGTTCCTTGTCCATCTTCCCTTCACTTGTTTGGACAACATCATATTTCCAGTGCAAAGGTCAGAGAAACAAATGTATTGTTTCATCAGACCACATGAGCAGAGAGCTGAAATGTTCAGACCCCATGTGTTGTCCTTCACACTGGGTCCTGAATAGATATATTTCTGTCTTACAGAAAGACTTTCACAAACTCTTGATGTGTTTCAGGCTCTACTAGAACAGGTTTTCCTGATTGAATGTTGATTATTCTCCTCATATTCTCCATTGTTGCGGCTCCTCTCTTCCCAGTCGGTCAGTAACGCTCTGTTTACTTCCTGTCTCTATGAAGCCCCTCCTTCTGAAAGCACAATGTGCTCTGATTGGTCGGCTGGAGCAGAGTGTTGTGATTGGTTCAGCGTTTCGAGTGTGTTTGGGAAATGCCCCGCCCCTTTCCATAACTGCCAGTTTAACACACTACAAACTCAACCAGGCCCCGCCCATTTATTCTGCATTTGAATTATTATAATGAGGAATATTGTGACGTGTTTGTTCCGAGAACTACAATGGAGGCGATTTCAGGACAACTTTCAGGGTTAATACTGTACATTGTATTTGTTTATAGAATATTTCTTGAGTATGGCGCTAATTCACACACAAACATGCACCTGATGCTAAATATAAATATTAAAAAAAGTTTATAGTTGTTGATTTATTGCACAACCGGATGTTCTCAAATAATACCGTCTGTGGTCTGAGAAACTGAGAACAGGTGAAGCACATGACGTTAACAGCTGAAATAGTTTCATCATTTTGATTTGCAAATTTCTGTGATTATTATTAAGAAATACCTGAAGCTGTAAGCTCATACTTAAAGAATTAAAATGTCATTTTAGAGTGTTTTGCACTGATGCATGAACTGTCACCTTGTCTGGTCGCAGTGGGATTACTTTAGTCTCATATGCACCCGAAACACATTGGAATTTCTTAGTGTTGAAATGTTACTTCTGTCCGATTTTAACTCTCAATGCTAATTCTAAGTCCCCGTAGGAGCCGAAAGCTTCTAAGTCTTGCACGTTCAGAAGTGAACAGCAGTGTGAGTCTCTGCTTTTAAAAGCTGCTCCAACTGTGATGTTTCACTGCATGTCCTGAAGGCACTCCAACGCCACACTTTATATTACCTTTTTCTTTTATTTTTTGGAAAAGTATAAGACGCACAAACATCAGGTTTTTTGTGAGAAAATATGCAAGACATTATATATGTAAGAAATTTATTTCTTCTGTTTCCCTCTTGGCTAGCACACAACTATAACACAACTACAGTGTAGCATGTCACATTACATTAGCCTATAGACCATTTTGCAAAATGTAAACAACACTGGTCCAGAAGCACTTCCTGTTTCAGTTTTTTAACACTACATAAAAGCTGGGATAAAATACAACCAACAGAACATTTAAAACTGAATCAAAAAGTTAAACAAACATCTTAAAGATGTTTTCTTTACATGTGAAATAAAGAAAATAGTTACAAACTGAAACAGGAAGTGTTTCTGGACCAGTGTTGTTACAAAATGGTCTATATTATGATATATTATTACGGGCTGTACCATCTCCGTATTTCTGTTCTACCTGGCCATGAATATGCTTCCACAGTCGGCTGAACCGGAGTGTAGAGGGCCCAGATGAAGTCAGCTCAAAGCAGCCAGCGATCAGAGCATTTATGGAGGACCTCGGTCATCACAGAATCAGTCCCAGACTGCCGGTGGATCCTAAAGGGTCTCGAAAAAGCTACTGGAGTGAGCATGCCATGGATGCATTTCAAACCAGTCAATCAAGATCAATGGGGCTGAGAAGAGTAACAGTAAATAACAAACCCGGGTTCAGCGTCGCAGGTGTAACAATCCCGACCATCCCTGAGGGACTCCGCATCCATCCAGTGCACTGAGCTGGACAGATTGCTGAAGTCAGTGGACCGGTCTGGATTACCAGGGAAGTTCAAAGCTTGGCTATACCAGCATGGCGTTCTTCCCAGGATCCTGTGGCCACTACTCGTCTATGAAGTGCCAATCTCAACAGTGGAAACCTTGGAGAGGAAGGTCGGCAGCCGCCTCAGAAGAGGCTGGGGCTTCTCAGAAGCACTCTACGGACACCGCAACTGCAGCTGCCGCTCAAGTCCTTGGAAGAGGAGTTCAAGGTCACGAGAGCTAGGGATGTGTTGCTATCAAGCCCTGAAAAGTGATGCCAAAGTATCTCGATCGCACTCCGATGACTGATTGGCAGTGTTGTGCACTCGAGACTTGGACTTGAGTCTGAGGTCCATATTTTAATGGACTCGGTCTTGTCATGGACTCTTGTGCATTTTGACTCGGAATTGACTCGTACTCGAACATATTGGTAGTCGGGACTCGGACTTCCACTCGAGTCCCATTCAAAATATATCATGATTATTACTATTTGTTAATATTTCTTTAAATTGTTGTTTGATTGAAACGTCCAATGATTGCTGACTTTCTTGTTGGCAACTGCGCATGACTTGAGACTATAATGTTAAGATCTCTACTGCGCAGGTCTGGTCCTGAGATCGCCACTGCGTGGATCTGGTCCAGAGATCGCTACTGCTCAGGCCTGAACCCCAGACCGCTACTGCGTGGGTCTGGACCCAAGATTGCTACTGCGCAGGTCTGGTCACGAGATCGCTACTGCTCGGGTCTAGACCCAAGATTGCTCTCACGGGTCTGGTACCGAGATCACTACTGCGCGGGTCTAGACCTGAGATTGCTACTACGCTGGCCCGGACCCAAGATTGTTACTACGTGGGTCTGGTCCAAGATCGCTACTGCGCAGGTCTGGTTCAGAGATCGCTACTGTGCGGGTCTAGACCCGAGATCGCTACTACGCTGGCCTGGACCCAAGATCGCTACTACGTGGGTCTGGTCCCGAGATCGCTACTGCACAGGTCTGGTCCCGAGATCGCTACTGCTCGGGTCTAGACCCAAGATTGCTCTACGCGGGTCTGGTCCCGAGATCACTACTGTGCGGGTCTAGACCTGAGATTGCTACTACGCTGGCCCGGACCCAAGATTGTTACTACGCTGGCCCGGACCCAAGATCGCTACTGCACAGGTCTGGTCCCAAGATCGCTACTGCGCAGGTCTGGTTCAGAGATCACTACTGTGCGGGTCTAGACCCGAGATCGCTACTACGCTGGCCTGGACCCAAGATCGCTACTACGTGGGTCTGGTCCCGAGATCGCTACTGCACAGGTCTGGTCCCGAGATCGCTACTGCACGGGTCTAGACCCAAGATTCGCGACTACGCTGGCCTGGACCCAAGATTGCTACTACGTGGGTCTGGTCCCGAGATCGCTACTGCACAGGTCTGGTTCAGAGATCGCTACTGTGCGGGTCTAGACCCGAGATCGCTACTACGCTGGCCTGGACCCAAGATTGCTACTACGTGGGTCTGGTCCCAAGATCGCTACTGCGCAGGTCTGGTCCCGAGATCGCTACTGTGCGGGTCTAGACCCAAGATCGCAACTACGCTGGCCTGGACCCAAGATTGCTACTACGTGGGTCTGATCCCAGAGATCGCTACTGCGCAGGTCTGGTCCCGAGATCGCTACTGCACGGGTCTAGACCCAAGATCGCAACTACGCTGGCCTGGACCCAAGATTGCTACTATGTGGGTCTGGTCCCAAGATCGCTACCACACAGGCCTGGCCCTGAAATTGCTACTGCGCAGGTCTGGTCCCGAGATCGCTACCCCACAGGCCTGGTCCTGAAATTGCTACTGCGTGGGTCTGGTCCCTAGATCACTACTGCGGGTCTGGTCCCGAGATCGCTAATGCATAGACTCAAGTCCTGAGATGTAGAAACAATAGCAGTCATTCTCCGAACATTTACCCTAAAAGCTTTCCTTTCTACATCACATGAATTATTAATTAATGCACCACAACCCTTAAACACAGTTATCCTCTTTCATATAATTTTGATGAGGCATCTCAATTTCACAACAACAGCCTTTCTGGTGTAACTAACAATGGTGGTGTGATTTGTGCAAACACACATGACATTAGGGAAAGTTAAATGAACAAGTTAAATATTTCATCATAGGCGTGAGTGTTTCACAGTTTCCCTAACAGAAATCCCTGTGTGTTCAGCAGGTGTTGATCTTCAGAAGTGTGTGTGTGATGGAAAGCATTGTTTATGAAGCTCGGATTACTCACGGTTCAGTGTGTGAGACTTGTGTTTGGGACACCAGGACAGGTTTACCACAGAGAGAAGTAGAGCTCAACAGATCAAAAGCTGAACTGTAAACACTGTGTTTCGCTGCTTCTTTTACCGTTGAGGTTTGACACTGACAGTGTTTTTAAATGCATTGTTATTGTAAAACAGATCAAAGTAGCCCAAAGCCTGAAAGAAATTAATAATAGCTTAAATACTTTCAGAAATGTCCTACTTCCCCAGTGGTGTACGCAGGTATACACCATACACACGCAAGAAAAGGTCAAGGATTTCCGTATATCCACTTAAATAACTGCAAGGATCACAGCAACATCATTATAAGACATGTTTCACACTTTCATCCATAAAATCACAGAATGACTTTTGGACCATTTGGGCTTCCATGGACTGTGACCTGGATCTGACGTCACTTTGGTACAGCACAGTTGCTTGTGGTCTTTCTCGGTGCACATTTGGCATTTTTCCGCTCATACTCGTAACTTCCTGAAACATACGCCGATTGTGGAAAATGGCACATCATTACATACAGCAGATTCTCACTATTAGTGCATGCTCTCGGTTGAAATTAGTCCAAAATCAGCATAGTCCATTGAGTCGATCATGGGATATTCCTCACAGAGGAACAATTCAACAAATGCCCATTAGGGGGCGTCAAGGGCTGAACAAGAACACTGGTTCCAAATGTCAACTTTTGATTACTTAATGCAATCACTACAAAATCTGATGCAGCTCACATGCAGGGGAACTTTATTAATAAGGAAGAAGAAATATACCTAAAATTATATATATATATATATATATATATATATATATATATATATATATATATATATATATATATTATCACTAGTTTCTCAGCATAATTTGAAAAAATGATTTGAAAAAATAAATAAAAACAAAAGTTTTTAATTACATAGGGCTGTCAGTTTGACGCGCTATTAACGCCATTAACGCAAACCCATTTTAACGCTATTACCTTTACGCTATTTTTTGTCGCGAGATTAACTCTCTTTTTGGCCAAGCAAACTTTGTCTTTTTTTACGCGCTTTTGCACCCGGTTGTGGCATGCGTGCCGGTGCGCTATGAAACCCATTGATTTCATGGACTTGGCGCGGAAGGATGTATTTTTGCTTTATCGAGCAAAGCGCGAGAGCAGCCGAGGGCATAATTCAAAATAGTTCAACTTTTGCTGCTGTGATGATTACCAGTGCGGCCAATAGAAACTTTTTGGCATCCAATAATAAACATTTATACATATTATCAATGTTGAAAACGTTAGTGCTGCTTCAGATTTCTGTGAAAACACTGATATTTTTTTTTTTCAGGATTCTATGATTTTGGCATTCAAAAAGGATTGTATGATAAAAACTACACTCTAAAAAATGCTGGGTTGTTTCAACCCAATATTGGGTCAAATATGGACGAATTCAAACATTGGGTTAAAACTGTAATTTAAAAATATATCCGAATTGCTGGATTTGTCCATATTTGACCCAAAATTAGGTTAAAACAACCCAGCATGAGTGTAAGAAATTATAAAAGAAATCTTCTTTTTCATTATTAATGTCACTTTTGGTCAATTTAATGCGATTGAATAAAGTCTCTAAGTTCACTAAAATGTATATTTTTAAACGTGACTTGCTCAGATATCCCAAACTGTGCCGTTATTATCCCGCGCTCGTGCCCGTGTCTCTGAGTCACTGATGCGCTGATCCAAACATTAAGCGGATCCGGGAACAGTGAATAGATAAAGGGACGGTGTGACTCGAGTCCTTGTAATTATGTTGCTGGTGGCACATAAATAAATAAATCGATAAATAAATATGGTGGTGCTGTGTGGCCTCTTGAGGCAGCGTGTGGTTATTAAAACAGCGCCATCTCTTTCTCCAGAGCTTCAGTAATCTACATGCAAAGAGAACAGGCCAACAAATACACCTCAGAAAACCTCAAACTCACAGGATTCTCCATTTCAAGTTAAAGACCGCGCTTGGAGAATCTCGCTGTTACTGAAGTCGCTTCATTGTTCTGTCATGTGAGATAAGCACCAGTGTCTCTCACACACACAGGGACGACACACAGTGATGATTTTTTTATTTTATTTTTTTTTATTATTATGCTTACAAACAAACAAACAAACAAAAACAAACAAAGATGACAATAATAGCATACAATTCCGTTACAAAATTGCAAACATATCTGTACAAAATATGACAACAATATGTACAGCGTCATCTTAACACAAGTACAAAAACAAAACAGAGAACATGAAAACATGAAAACTAAAATAAAAAACAAAGAAGAAAAAAGAAAGAGAAGAGAAAAAATAAAAAATAAAATGAGGGTCAAGAGGGCAAGATATTCTATACAAAATTTAGAGTAGGACTAACCAAATTAAAGTCATTACAAAATAAAGGTGTTTTTATTGCTTTCTTGTTTACTGAGGATGAGATGGTGTTAAGGTACATTTCAACTCCTTCAAAAAACTATAAAAATTGGTTTGTTGTTGGAGAATTTACATTTATGGATATAGAATTTCCCAATAGACACACAGTGATGATGTGATATTAAACCACGCGCTTGATGACGTCACACTCCGACCCCCAGGTGCAGGTGTGTGTAGGATTCGGTAACGGCGTCGAGACCGGAGCAGAACCGGGTTTGTTCTGGGCTGTGGCACTTGTGGAAAACACAACATTACTAACGAGTCTGATGAGGAGAGAGATGATGATTACGGAAGACTGGGAGGGAGAAAACACCGGGAGAGATTCAGGAAGAGTCGTGAATAACCAGACTGCTCCCTAGCGGACTCTGACAGGATCTGGCGTGGCTCGTAGAGGACACGGTCGGTATAATGCATTTGACTGCAGGAGTGAACACACACACACACACAGAGTTTCTGCTCACTCTTGCTGTCAGTGTTGTCGTGCTGTTGACTGCATGCTTTTCAGACTATATGAACCCTATTGTGACATAATACAGTAAATCATTTTAGTCATTGTGAAAGTTATAATGTGAACAGTATTATCTTTCTGGTTTTGGTTCACCCCTCAGATGCTAAAGGCCCGTTCACAGCAATAAGGATAACTATAAACATCCACACCATGAACATTCAGTTTATTCTAAGCGCATGTTGCAGTTCAAGAACAAATGTGGGCGGGGCTTGATTGAACTGATTGGATGGTTGTGGTTTGCTATTGGCTGATCTCATGTGAGTGACAGGTTCATCATCAGAGAAGAGATGCTGCAAGAGGAATTAAAAATGTATAATTAATAGGCTTGGTTTCACAGACAGCTCTTAAATAAAGCCAGGATTAGACCTTAATTCAATTAGGATAAAGCTTATATATTTTTTATTATTATATTTATATATATTTTTTAATAAAACGAAACTGCGCCAATTAGTGGCTGAGGCAGGTTTTACAATAAGACCCTTGTCTGACACCAAAAACTGAGATATTAAATTAAACTCATATAAAAACCTGCTTATAAGTCTACCAGCTAAAATATTGTCTAAAAGGTTGTCTTTCATATTAGTTGGAATGTAGGTAAAGTGGGCAACTTTTTGGTTAATATAATTTAGTTAGGTTAAAAAGTGTAAACCCATTGAGTGCAGTATAATTAAGCTTAAATGGCCCACTGTACCTACATAATTACAGACAGAACACTAATTACTGACTCATAGAGAAGTGAGTAGCGTAAAACATTTCTGGTATTGTGCGCTCAAAATGTATCAATGGTAAATCTCATAAAGGACTGATCTTTTGATTTGAGCCAGAATTCAGCTGTAACCTTTCTGTTGTCTGTTTATATATTTATGAAAGTGTTTCTATGGCGGAAAAAAAGCATAAATACAGATTTGACAAATATGTATTTTTTATGTGAAGCTGTAATAGTCAGATATGGCCGCTAGAGGTCAATGCTGCTCTTTTTAGTAAAACACCAACTCTTAATTTCTTCTTCACAGGTTAGATCTTCATCTGTCCAAATACAAAAATGCACATAATCGCTGCAGCTCGAAATATTTAATGAAGATTATTCAAATAATGTCCACAAATAGTTTTATGAATGAATAAATCGTTTTTGAATCGTTTAAGAATCCCATGGGATAGTAAAACAAGACATAAACAAAACAGCCATTAATGTCTAAGTGATTGATACATGAAATATTAATAATATACAGTGTACGTAAATGTAAATGGATTTTGTGTCTAACTGTGGCCAATGTAATTTGGCATGTGGTTGGGAAATGTCCTCATTCCTCAGATATCCCACCAAATGAAATATAATACTCTGCACCTGACTGGTCATGGATTGGGCAGTTGAGTCAAAGTTATAGATTGAGATTTATGAGATTTATGCTCTCCTCAAGGTTTAATATTTCAAACTTGCAGTCCTGTTCTATCCTATATAGCCTAATCAACATTAACTGAGCTAATTTGCCTGTCAGTAAATGCCATTAAATTCATTGAGCGATTTTCACTTAAAACTAAAAGTTGCTCTTCTGTTTTATGACAAACTGCGACGTTTTTGACTTTTAGAATTATCTTTTAAATTGATAAACATCATATGTGTAATTCAGGGCACAGTTCAGATGGAATAAAAAGATAAGTTGTCTCTCGCCATTGACTACCATTTTCCGAAATAAGGTCCCATGAGCCGGAAGCGGAGGGGCGGAACTAGTCGGCAGGTTAGCATTAGCATTGTGAAAGCAAAGGAGACATTGAACCATTGAACTGTCAATGCGACGCACAGAAAGAGCCCGTGTCAATATAAGCTTGGTGGGAATGACAGATCAGCTCTGATATGATACACGGTAACCATGGTAACCACTCCTCAAGCCGCCAAGCACTGATGTAGAAGAACTAGTGACATGCGCTATTATGTTTCAACCACAGGTGGCGACAGAGAGGTTCAAGTTCATCAGTAAAATAGACACGTTTTATAATATGAAAACATAAATGGTTGCAATTTAGTGTAAACTGAGTATAGTTTGGGACAAAATGGTGCTTTGTAATCTGAAAGAGTATATTTTCCATAAATGTTCCTTTTTGTCTTCCTGTCATGATGCATAAAAAAGTCAAAATATAATTTCTTTGGTGTAACAAATTTAAGCAATGTTCAGCAGTAACACTTTTAGAAAATGCCAAATAAAAACATTTTGTAAATACAAGTTAGTTTCACTAAAAAAAATCATTGGATAATATGAAATATTGGCATATGTTAGGTAGGCTACATCATGCGAGTTTACCACAGATGGGTCTAAATAAGTCCGACTTCTTCCCACTCCGTTTCGAGCAATTGATTGATTTATGTTGTTAAAAATCAAATGCTTCTTATTGACTTTGTTAGCCTATGTCACTTTTTTGCTCGAAATAAAAATTAAAATTCAGATTATTAGTGCATGTATCATCTTATTATTATTATCATCATTACCGCTGTTGCTATTGCTGTTGTTTGAAATTATATCAGATTGTTTGAAAAGTAAAACATTTTTTTCTGGACTTAAGGCTCATCATGGCAGTGAGATGATGATGATGATGTTTGTGGGCGGAGTCCGGCAGGAGGCGGAGTCACAGCAGCGCGAGGAGGAAACGACGGCCGCTGATTGGTCGCTGCGCGCGGTGCTGATGCGGGAGAGTGACGCTGCTCGCGCGCTCTGTGTCGATGTGTTTCCTCGAGATGTTTGTGTTTCTGCTCGGGATTATCGCGTTTGGGATGTAGGATCAGCTTTAGTTGGAGGATGATTCACAGCCAGCTCGCACTGTCACCGGTAAGTGTGTTTCAGCTCGCTCTTTATCGCGTGTGTGTGTGAGTGTGTGAATGTCATATCTGTGCGTTACAAACCAGTCGCTGCTCTGCAGACCCTCGTCAGTCGCTTAAAGATGTGTGTGTGTGTGTGTGTGTGTGTGATTCCATTGGGAGTGCTGGTGCTGTGGGGTTTCTCTCCTCTGGTGTCATTGAGCTTCTCTGTTTCCTCAGTCAGTGAAGCATTGAGATGTTCCCAGTCTTCCCCAAACCAGCAGACACACCAGCTGATCCAATAAAGCTAGTCAAATATGACAATAATTGAGTTATATTTACTAACTATATTGCATATGACGAAGCTTATTAGATCTGAGTGACTTTTTTATGATTTTGCACAAATTAATGTTGATTTACTACTTGAGTAGTTTTGATTAAAATACAGCTTTAAAGAATCCAGTGCAAATTACTTGCACGTTTCCAGTGTAATGTGTGGGCCTGGTACATAATTATGACCCAATCATAGACTACTTAGACATTAGACTACTTCAGGAGTGCTGGAATGGGAAACTAATACCTATTTACTCCAATAACGAAGGCTATAATGTTTTAAAGCGGGTTTGAGTGGGTGTATAGAGTTGATAGTATCAGGACTGCATGACCATGATCTGATCCACATCCAGAGCTCATGATTCAGAGAAACGCCTCTCTGCCAGTGTTATGGATCTGATGGTGTTTATTTTATTTTATTTATATAGCACACATAATACAACGGTGGAATAAAACAATTTAAAACATTACATACAATTACATCCAAACAAACAATGGAATATAAGCAGCACAAGACAGGAAAACAACACACACTGTATGACTTTCACACACCAGGGCCGAGAGCTCTCCAGACGGGCCGGACGGGTAGTCCATCGGGCCGACTCTGAGAGAGCGCTGGGTCACCTTTACGCTTCAGATTTGTTCTTACAGTCACTAGAAGGTTTAATTTTCCGATCTCAGTGACGGACAACAGCTCTGAAAGGTTTGGTAGTGATTTAAAACCCAAAACAATGATCTTGTAATGCACTGGATGGCAGCTCTGAAGGTGTGTTTAGCACGACTCTGCTCTTGACTTCTTCAGTCTGGCTGCAGTATGTTCGGAATGTTTTGCAAGCGTGCCGGAGCTTTCTTCTGTTGATGTTGATTATGCGAGGGATTTATGAGATGATGATACAGTGGGTTTGGCCTTTATGGATGTGAGGTCAGGCTGGTGTTTACTCTGCCACTCCGGGACACATGCGGTAAATGTGCTTATTTACACACACTCTCCAATATCTGCATGCACACACACCAGACGACTTGTTTTTACATTAAGACAAATAGGCATATATTTAATAATCACTAACCCACAAGTATTATTATTCTTTCATTCTCAAGTACAGCACACAAACACCACCAGGATATACAGTTTATACAGTATATACACATATCTATATACATATATAGTATACAAACACAAATAAATAATCTAACCTACTACCTAAAAGAAAACTGCAATGGGAAATATATAAATATAACTATGTATATGATTTTAATATTTACTTTAATATTATTATGTATTAATGTTTTTTATCCTCAAAGAATGGCACACAAACATGTACAGAAATGTGGATATTGTTTTTATATGAAGCTAAAAACTTAAAAGAAAACTGCAGTGGAATGATATTATATAACATTTGTAATAATAATAGTGATCATAATAACATTTCTTTATTATTTATAATGTATATACATTCTATTTTAATATATATATATATATATATATATATATATATATATATATATATATATATATATATATATATATATATATATATATATATATATATTTTATTTATTATATATAATTATATTAAAATTACATAACATTTGCAACAATAATAATAACAATTTTGTGTTTAGGGTCGGTAAGATTTTTTATGTTTTTAAAAGAAGTCTCTTCTGCTCACCAAGGCTGCAATTTTTTGATAAAAAATACACAAGTAATGCACAGTAATATTGTGAAATATTATGACAATTTAAAATGTCTTTTTTATGTTAATATATATTAAAATGTAATTTATTCCTCTGAAAAAAGCTGAATTTTCAGCATCATTACTCCAGTCTTCAGTGTCACATGATCCTTCACAAATCACTCTAATATGATGATTTTATGCTCCAAAAACATGTATGATTATTATCCATGTTGAAAACAGTTTTTTACATTTTTATTTCAGGATTCTTTGATGAATAGAAAGTTCAAAAGAACAGCTTTTATCTGAAATGGAAAGCTTTTGTTACATTAAACACTACCCTTTAAAAAGTTTGGGGTCAGTAAGAATTTGTATTTTATTTTTGGGGGAAATAAATAAGAAATAAATACTTATATTCATCAAGGATGAGTTACATTGATCAAAAAATACAGTAAAGACATTTATAATGTTAGAAAAGATTCTAATTAAATAAATGCTGTTCTTTTAACTTTCTTATTCATCAAAGAATCCTGAAATAAAAATGTAAAAAACTGTTTTCAACATGGATAATAATCATACATGTTTTTGGAGCATAACATCATCAGTATTAGAGTGATTTATATATATATATACTGTATATGTAGATGGAAATTTCTGATTTTATTATTACAGTAACTGCATGATGCTCCATAATGTTTTCTGTTAGTTTGTTTCTCTAGAACGACTCCAATGTGAAGAGCGAGAGCGCAGTGTGTCCTGAACTAATGAAAATGCTTTGTCTTTTTGAAAGCTTATGATGTCTGCTAATGGGAAAGACACACCGCGTGCCAGAGGAGCGAATCATAACTTCATAAGCGCTCCGTACTGGATTTGTGGAGTTGACCTATATATGCTGTCATGCTTCACTGGGTCCGTCGAACACACACACTACCGTTAAACACACACACACACTACTGTCACGTGACATCATGACCCGGTTTAATATCACAGCACTCTTTAATTGTTCTGTGGCAGTCCAATAATAACACACACACACACACACTGGTTTAGACAGAGGAATATTATGGTCAGAATTCATTTTTATAATGAGGAGTGTTTTGATCTTTGATGAATTCTTTGGGTTTCTCATAGATCATTATTTTTACAGATGGCTGAAAAAATACATTAAAACACCTTTTATAATACATGTTTTGCACAAATGCATGTAGTTTCTTAGTCAAAAAAAAAACTTTTATGCTGATATTTTTATTTATTGTTGTTCTGTTTCTCTCAAACCTTAACCCAAAAATAATAATAACAATATATTAAATGTGCATATATATTACATACAGTTAGTCAAGTGTATTTTAAATTCTTAGATTATTCTCATTACATTTGATCAGATTTATTTACCAATAAACATATTGTTGATTATGTATTAGGCAGTATTTGTTTTATTATATATATATATATATATCATATATCATATATATCATTAATTAATGGTTTAGTTCTTCATGAGTTATACATTATCTCATGATTATCTGTGCATTAGTTAAGCATGAATTAATGCATATTAGTGCACCCGTATTGTAAAGTGTTACCAGAAAACCATTCTAATTTGGTGATTTGATGCTCAATTATTTGTAATGTTGCAAACAGTTTAATAGATTTTTTTTTGACTTCAGCGTCCCTTCAAGTGTTTTTCCTTCATTAGCTCTTTCCAAGCTATCTTGATATTTACCCTTGTTTTTTTTTAATTTGCCAGTCACGTTTCCTTTTGTATTTTTTTTACACGTTTACTTTAGTATTTGTTTGTTTTGTTGGCGACGAGGATTCCTTCTGCGTGGCACTGCACTCTATTATCTTAGGGAATATGAGTCAGGGAATACATTTAAACTGTTACTTAGTGTTCAAGATATTTTTAGTACAACATGAGTATTGAGTTGAGAGCATGTTTGAATTATGCAAACTATAGTGTTTTCCAGAATGTGCTTAGAATCGTTCTTAAAACATTCATGACTTAACGGAAACATTAGGAAAACATTCTCAGAACATGAAATAGTAATAATGAAATGCTTTTCTAATGCCTTCTGATGTTTGGGCTGCTGTTTTCCCTCCAAAATCATAAACTCTTAAATACAGGCTTTGATGGTTCCATGAAGAACGTTTAACATCAAACGTCATTCCAAACGTGTAATGAGGAGCGTTTTCAACAGAAGAGAACATTTAACAACATGATTTTACTCCAAACTCACTTAAGTCACATCAGTCAAGTGTAAAAACTTTCCTTTTGTGATCTGGTGTGGCTCCATATCACAGAATAAGGCAAAAAATATCATATTTATACTATTCTATACAGTGATAAATGCTATGTCGATTACTAATGCTCACATTAAAGGACAACTCCGGCGCAAAATGAACCTTCGGTCTAATAACACATTGGTACCTAGTCGACCGTTCTCTTCTCTGAGATTTGTTTTCATGATAACAAAAACTGTTTTTCTAAAAACCACTAACAAGGTTCAAAATAGCCCCACACTAACACGCTAGCATAATGAGGGTCACTACATGTAAACCGAAGCATTGAGAACATTGTAAGTGTACAGACCGTTTAATAAGAAGATATTTTGTAAAGACAGATCACTTCGCGCAGGAGCCATCTTTGGAAAACAGTCTCGACCAGTCGAACGACGAACTGGCAGACCACTGCAGAGTGCACACACATCCGCAGAGTTTTCCTCTCACAAAAGAGCTCAAAAGAGATCTTTTTTAAAGATGCCTCGCCCTTTGCGGTAGACTCATATCTGTCTCTGATGGGCACGAAATGAGGTCCGGGATCTATAGCCTCTTAATTCAATGATCTGAAGAAATCTGGTGGGTTACGGCCAATTTCGGACCTGCGCATCCTGAACCGCTCCCTTCACAGGCTGCCGTTCAAAATGCTCATGGCCAAACACGTGTTCAAGTCTGTTTGGCCCCAGGATTGGTTTACAGCAATCGACCTGAAGGACGCCTACTTCCATGTCTCCATTCTCCTTCGACATAGACCGTTCCTGTGGTTTGCTTTCGAGGGGACAGGCATAAAACTACGCGGTTCTCCCTTTCAGGCTAGCCCTGTCTCTCCTGCGCCTTTACGAAGGTCGTCGAGGCAGCCCTTGTTGCCCTATGGGAACCCTTGTAGTACTTGGGAGCCTGGACGGTGGATGGTGGCAATGCACCTATCATGAGATCAGAGGTTGCTACCCTGACTGGCAAAGAGTGCGATCCCTTCGCATCCTGAACTATCTCAACGAATGGCTGACTTAGCTCACTCTCGAGACCAGGTTTAGGAACTCAGGGACCTAGTGCTCCGGCACCTAGCTCGTCTGGACCTTGGGCTCAACTGGGAGAAGAGCAAACTTTGCCCCGTGCAGAGGATTTCTTTCCCGGTATGGAAATCATCTCAGTCGCCATGTCGCGCAGCTTACGGGTGAGCGCACACAGGCACTGCTGACTTGCCTGAGACAATTCATGGGCAAAAGCGTGGTTCCACTGAAGTTATTTCAGAGGCTCCGGGGGCATATGGCAACTGCAGCCGCGGCAGCACCACTTGGATTGCTTCATATGAGACCGCTTCAGCTCTGGCTTCGCGACCAAGTCCCGAGGTGGTTACTCCGAACTGCCGTCAGAACTTCACCCCGTGGTCGAAGCTTTCTATGGGTTCTAGTGCCCTTAGAATGAGTTTCCAGGCATGTTGTTGTAAAAACAAATGCCTCCACCACGGACTGGGGTGCCATGTGCAATGGACTTGCTGCTGCGGGCTCCTGGACAGGACCCCAGCTCCTATGTCATATCAATTGCCTTGAGTTGCTGGCAGTATGCCTTTCTCTGCACTACTTAGGGTGTTGCTCAAGGGTCAACATGTACTGAGTCTGATCAGACAATACAGGGTGGTCTACGCTCTCGCTGTATATCGCAACTCGCCCGTCACCTCCTCATATGGAGTCAGAAGCATCTGAAGTCACTTTGAGCCGTTTACATTCCCGGAGCCCTGAACTGTGCAGCCAACGAGCTCTCACGGCTTCAGCCCCTGCCTGGAGAATGGCGACTCCATCCTCAGTCGGTTCAACTGATTTGGGACCAGTTTGGGGATACCCAGGTAGATCTGTTTGCCTCCCACGACTCGACCCATTGCGCCCTGTTTTACTCCCTGACTGAGGGCACGGATGCATTGGTGCACAGCTGACCGCGGGGCCTACACTTAGATGCATTTCCCCCAGTGAGCCTTCTTGTACAGACCCTGTGTAAGATCAGGGAGGACGAGGAGCAGGTCATTCTGGTCGCGCCACACTGGCCCACCCGGACCTGGTTCTCCGAACTTGTACTCCTGGCGACAGCACCTCCCTGGCCAATTCCTCTGAGGAGGGACCTCCTTTCTCAAGGACAGGTTATTCTATGGCACCCACGTCCCGATCTTTGGAACTTCCACATGTGGCTCCTGGATGGGAGGCAGGTTTGAGTGCCCTGCCACCAGCGGTGCTGGCTACCATCGCGGCGACTAGAGCGTCGTCCACGAGACATGGAGTGTGGCTTCCTCTTGGGCTCTAAGAGCATTTGTGCCTTGCTAACAGACATCTGCAGAGCTGCAGGCTGGACACACCAACACATTGGCTAGATTCTACAATCTCCAGAGTGGAGCCTGTGTCCTCTCGTGTACCCGCTTCAACCAGCCAGTACTAGGACTTTGTATCAGTGTGTCAGTGGATTAGTGTGTGTCAGTGTGTGTCAGTTGGCTCTTTCTTGCACCCGCTGCAAATGACTTTGTACACTGACACGTGTCTCATTCCTATTTTGCACCGGCGTAAACCGGGCTTTTCCCTCCACAGACGCACGTCGGTCAACTAGGAAATGAACTTGCACTCCCTGGGCGGGTCGGCGCAAAAAGGAGGCGGTTTGCAAACACTCCCTAGTGCTATTTTACACTTCCAGAAAACAATTTTGAGTGAAAAATGTGTGTGCAGTGCAAGGTATTTATCTACACACTCCCTATCCTCACACACTCTTCCTCTCGCAGTGCTAGGGGACCTGTGCTGGTGTGTGTTTCAGCAGAGCATTAGTGAAGTATAGTTTCATTCTCCATACAGTGAGTGTGTTCTCAGAAAGATCAATTCTGATGAAAGTCCACATCATTACCGCCCTGAAGAACATCAGACGAGGCGTAATGCACTTAAGGCATGTAGAAAACACTGGTGTTAGCTGTAGCTTACGTAATGGTAACGTTGAGAGCATTTGCTCAGACTCGCATCATATCAAAATCTAATCCACGGCGTTTAGCGATCGATGATTTCTACAAGTCCATGAATGTGTTCTTCAGTAACTTTGTTAACATCCATCGCAGACGCTGTAGTTTCTGTGATCTTTCAGTCATGTTTTATGGAGGATGTTAAAGAAATGTGTTAGAAATACTGGAATTATTGAGTTTATTAGGACCTGCAAAGAAAGAGAAAAGACAGATTCTTCTTAAACGCTCCTGTAATGTGTGTATTCGTGAATAATGCTGTTGTTGCTTAACTTGATTAACTTGCATGTGTTTGGAATAAAGTATATTCCAGAATTAAATACAGATTAAGATATACATGTTCAAAGTGCATCACAAATAATCATAAAAACTAAAGCATTTTGTTCTTTAACGTTTTGCTTGTTTTTCATGAAAATGTGCGGAAATAAATACTTGATGCATTAAATGGATCAAAAGTGACAGTAAAGACATTTATAATGTCTTTATTACTAATAAATGTTGTTCTTTTTGACTTTATTCATCAAGAATAATCAAATATGACAGTTATCTCAAAAATATGAACTGTTTCAGACATTGCTAATAATCATAAGTGTTTCTTGATCATCAGATCCTCATATTGAGAGTGATTTCTGAAGGATCATGTGACACTGAAGACTGGAGTAATGATGATTTGATCACAGAAATAAATTACACTTTACTATATATTCACATAGAAAACAGATGATTTACTCTGGAATAATATTTACATTTTTTACTGTATTTTCTTTTTTTATCAAATAAACACAGCCTTAATGAGCAGAAGAGATTTTAAAAAACAAACAAATCTTACCAACTGCAAACTTCTGAACACGAGTGTATTTCCTGATGAACTTAAACACAAAAAGACAGCAGAACCCGAAGTAATTCAGTCTATTAACATGGGTGTGATGTCCACATTATTACTGCATAATCTGGAATATTGCTTGTGTTGTGTTTGCGAATGAATGTGTTTTCTGATGTCTTGCTTTGATTTTGATTGCATTCCTGCATTTTACATATTAACAATATCAAAGTAAAATATGTGTTACGTAATATGACAGTATTTAAACCCCCTCTGGTCTCTGTAGCTCAAACACACAGACGGCACTGAAGTGTGTGAGAGAGGGTGTGTGTTGTGCTGTTTCAGTGACTCCTGACCTTCTCCTCAGGGTTTGATGTGTGTGAGGTGCTGACTCATAATGCTGCTACACCTGTGTAGTGTGAAGGTCAGTGTCTTCCTCCGCCCGCTCCTCTTCATCATCATCATCATCATCGTTGCCGCCACCGCTGACTCTCATATGAACCTGTGCACGGTTACGGCATGCATCTTGTTCATTTCACAGCCTGTTCACCCCCATCACATATTAAGTGATAGTCATAAAGTGGGATCATTAGAAAGCTAAACACCGAAATGCATCCTGTTACAACCGTTTTGAAACTGGACATTGCTTTACAATGGAAATGTTGCATTTAATCCTTGTAGTGGCTCAATTTTGTAATATCACTTTAGGATAAGAGGTTAAAAGCTTAGATTCTGCAAAAAAGTTGGTCACAGTAATGGCTGTAATATATATACAGCCAATAAAAAAAAAAAAGATAGGTCAGTAAATTTGCTCTACTGTAAACCTTATGTGAGAGGTGAGTGAGAAAACATTCCAGAGCCAGAGACGGCATGATCTTTGATATCCTCTGATTGATTTTATTAGGACCTGCGGAGACAGATTCCTCTTAAATGCTCAATATGCTGTCTATTCCACAGCTGTCATGATCTACACCCGTTCCAGTTCAATGCGTTAGAAAGGGTGAAGATGCTGTATCTCTCCAGCAGGACACACTCCGCCTGTAGGAACCTTCCAGAGGAGATTATTGAGAGATTAATGTGAGATTAATGAGAGATTAATGAGAGATTAATGATAGACTAATGGAGATGCTGTAAATCCAGTGTCATCTTTGGCCATGTTTTTGAGTCTTGCTTTCTGTGACATTCTGTTTACTGTGGACGAGATTCCCTGAGGACTTGCTATTTTAAGGTCTGTGCTTTGTGTGTGTGTGTGTGTGTGTGTGTGTGTGTACATTGTGTGGACCAAATGTTCCCACAAGTATAGTAAAACCTGAAATCTCCTACATTGTGGGTTCCAACCAGCAGACCCCATGAGGAAAACAGTGTATAAATCAGATTAAGTAATGTGTTTTGAAAATGTAAAAATGCAGAATGTTTCCTGTGAGTGGTAGGGTTAGGATAAGGGCAGGGTAGTAAAGGGACACAATATACAGTTTGTACAGTATAAAAACCATTCTCCTATCGAGAGTCCCCACAAAGATGCAGTCTCCTGCAGACACAGGACGCGTCTCTAGCTCTTCCTCTCGTCTGAGTTTGTTGTTTGCCTACAGCTGTAAAGACATCAGTTGTTGCACATAAACATCACTGTTAAAGCTTCGCTGTAGATTGATGAAAACCCTCACAGGATGATGATAACCTGTCCACTGTCATATTCCTCCATATTCCACTCCATTGGTTTTGAGTGCTTTAATAAAAGTTTTGTTTATTTCCTAATACATGTGGGTGCACTGTATAATTATTATTTATATATACTACACACACATGCTTGTATATATTTAAGAAATATTTTCATGTATATAGTGTATATAGATTGATATATAATTATATTATATATAAATATAAATATTTTATATATAAATATTTTAATTTTCTTAAATATACGTACATGTGTGTGTATTTATATATATATATATATATATATATATAATAATAATTATACACAGTGCACCCACATATATTATGTAAACACAAACGTTTATTTTGGATGCGATTAATTCGATTAATCATTTGACCGCCCTAATTTTAATTAAAGATGAATTGAACGTGTTCCCAGGAAGAACAGTGCTGAGTAATGCTCCTGCTGTGCGCTGTGATGTTCTGCAGAACCTGTACCAGGAGCCGGGTCGTGGGCCTGGCGACCGATGGCCTCTCCGTCCAGGAGCGCTCTGACCCGGACGCCGCTGTGAGGACGTCTCGGCTCGGCTCGGCTCACGCTGGAAGCGCTGGTTCTGCCCCCGATTCCCACCCAGTGACACGGATCTGGTGTCGCTGCAGACCCGCTCCCACCCTGACCGTCAGCTCCTCCCTCTACTGCCTCGGCCAATCAGAGGACATCGTCATCAGCTGGGACATCACCGAGGATGGTGGACGCCGGAGACTGGATCGGCATGTACCTTATTGGTGAGAACGCTTCGTTAACAGTCAACCTCGGTTTATCTGCAACTAATATTGTGAAACGTTATGTCAGAAATTTAAAACAGCTGTAGATGTTCTGTAAAATGCAACTTAAAGGTGACATATTATGCCCTTTTTCAAAAGATGTAATATAAATCTATGGTGTCTCTTTAGAAATGTCAGCTTAAATTACGATCATTATTATAGCTTGTCAAATTTGCCCTTTGGTGTAGAGCAAAAACACACATTTTGTTTGTGTGTCCCTTTAAATGCAAATGAGCTGTTGCTCCGCCCCATTCAGAAGAGGGCGGAGCCTTTGAGCTTCAGAGACTCCGGCAATAACAGAACAGCCAATATCACTCATCCAGAATGAAAAAAAAAATTACCAGTGTGAATTTTTTTTACTAGAAAATGTTTACTAGTGTATGCAGGACACTATAGTTCATTTATGTAAATAAGGAGAGCAAAATAAAGTAAACTGGGACATATTACACACAGATATTCTTCAAATCTATCTGAGCTGATGATGTTTTTGCTGAAGTGTGTTTTCTGTAATTGCTAATGCTCTTTTACACACACACTGAACAACATGAAGCATTGGTCAGTGGTTGAGCTAAACTGGTATTATCTAATTGTGTAGATAAATTGAACAGATATTCAACATAATTCATGTGTGAGAGTCCAACAGAAGGACGGACAAAACCAGTCAAATATCCACTGATCTGAGAACTGAGTTCTGCTCATATTGATCTAAACTATAGCCAATAACCTGTGATGATGTGAGAAGTGTGTGTGAATAAGTGTTGGTTTGACTGTCTGAACAGATACACAGATAACAGCTGAACTATCCTCCTCTCTCTGTTCTTCTGTTATAGACGAGGTTCTGTCAGAAAACTTTCTGGACTACAAGAGTCGAGGAGTGAGCGGCTCGCACCGAGGACAGATCGATCTGGAGGATTGAAGCCAGCTTGTATTTTATGGAGGGTGAGTAGTCCTCGCATCTGTCATTAATGCTTCAGGGTTTCAAACGCTTTATTTCTCTGTCAGGCAACAGATAATACAATCTACAGTCCAGACACAGATGCAAACTTTAAACCGCTTCCGAAAATCCCCGTATTTCAGATCTTTCTGCTCTCTTTTCTGGGAATGTGTCCTTACTTGACTCACACATGCGTTTCAGTGCGATAATATATATTTGCTTTCTCTGTCCGTGCATCTCTTTCTATATCTCAAAACCAGCTGGATTCAGATCTTCAGCTTTTGAAGTTCCTTAGCGTTCGTATGAAACTGTCCTTCTAAAGCGTTATGACGGATCAATCTAGTCTCAATATGATGTCTGAATGAGATGAAACACACAATGATTGGTCCCAGTTTATATTGAGTGTCTTTAACTACTATGTACAAACATTTAAATGAATAATTCAGTACAATGCACTTATTCTGTGCATACATGTACTTGTTTGTACATTTATTATTAATACCTAACCCACGCTTAAACCCGTGTCCTAACATGCCTGTATCAACATCAGCATTAAAACACTTTATATTATAGTGTCCATTACATATATCTTATCATAGTAAAACAGTAAATTATGAATAATCACATGCAACTAACCCTCAACCAAACCCTAACCCTATAATAGTACATGTAGTTAATTAATATTAATAAATATATAATACACTGTAACAATGACACCTTAAAATAAACTGTATATATGTAAATGTATGTAAATGTAAGTATATAGTAGCTAAAGACTCTTTCATATAAAGTGTGTGATCCCGTTTTCATATAAATCGATCATATTTAAATAATAATAATACATCAAGACTTGCTCATGAATTCATAAATTTGAACATGATAAATACACCTTATTTAATATCTAGTGGATGAGATACATTTTAATTAAACTATTCATATACATATTCACAACTATTCACATAAATGCTTGTGTTTTATGAATAGAAGCCCAAAGAAATGAACAGTTTGTTTGTAGCTTATGGTTTATTTGAAGCTTTATCAAAAATAACCTAAAATGCAGGTGGAAAAATAATGCATTAATTTCTGCAGTTAATATGGACTGTTATGCATGTTCAAAAATAATGAACACAACTATTGGGCGTCCATATTTTTCTCTTCCTGCAGCTTTGCTAATGTTTGTTCGTTAATATTAGTTTTATTACAAGAACTGACACTGAAAACCACTTCTTAATCATTCATTAATTATATTTAATCTTTACACTGAAATTAATTACATTGAAATAATAGCTAATATGAACTAAAAAATTAATATTTCTGTTTTTATTAACTAACATTTACAAAAATGAACAAATAAGAAAGACATACTGCTAATTTTGTGTAAATGCATTAACCAGTCAACTAATAAGACCTTATTGTAAAGTGTTTCCCAGTTTATGAAATAAATAGATTGATTTGTGTTATCTTTCCTTGATATTTTTATATATTACACCACAACACTAGTTATATGCATTTATAGAGCACATTTATAAACAACAACTGTTGGCCAAAGTGCTGTACAGAGTGTAGACTAGTGTCCTAGCGAGTGAACATAAAACACACTAATAAACAATACACTACAGTGAATGGCACTGATCTATAATCAGTTTATGTTGGTACAGTCTTCATGTATAATGTCAGATTGTTCCAGCCGCTGAAAGCCACGATCACCTCTCTGTGTTAAACGTGTCCTGCAACAGTCAGCTGTCGATCGCTGCTCGACCACACGCACACACACACACACACACACATCGCTGTGTGTTTTCTAAAAGCATTACAGTGGGATGGAGATCAGCGGTGATGATGCCATAATACCACCGTTCAGGAATATGACAAAAACATTTGTGGCACTTAATGTCAAGCTGCATTATCTGTGTGTGTGTGTGTGTGTAAATGGAAACATTCTGTAAAGAAATAGCTCTGTATTACGCAGGTGCATCACCCAGGTGTGTGTGTGTGTGTGAGAGAGAGACAGAAGTGGTCAGTCATGAAAACAACACTTTTAGAAGGTGTAGTAACTAAATAAGGGACGATTTTCAGATGAAACAGCTCATCTGGAGAAGAACACACACACGCATGCACACACACACATCTGAAATCCTCTGACAGCGCATCACTCCACTGGTTCATCATACTGTACATGACAATAGCAGATGTATCATATCTGTACACACACACACACCAGCAGGGAGCCTTCGGAAATGAGATTGAGTTGCAATGCACCCTGGGAAAGCCGTCATGTAATTCTGTTGAGTTTCACATCCACTTCAGTCAGCTTTCATTCCACGATCCGCCGATGATACACACACTTCTCCTCAGCAAACTCCACGCTGCTCACACTGATGGGGATGGGGACAGGATTGGGATTTTTAAGCCATCTTTGTCATTATTTGTTCTGTAATAAACTAGCATTCACATGTCTGGACTCAGTAAAATGTTGAATGTTTTGAATGAAGCCTCTTCTGCTCACTAAAGATGCATTTATTTGATTACTATTTATTTTTCTATGTGAATATACAGTAAAGTGTAATTTATTCCTGATCAAAGCTGAATTTATCATCATTACTCCAGTCTTCAGTGTCACATGATCCTTCACAAATCACTCTAATATAAGGATCTGATGATTAAGAAACATTTATGATTATTATCAATATATATGTCTCTCGACCTTCATGTCATTCAATCCTGTTTGTGTTTCTCGCAGCCGAGACGAAGGTTTGCTTCAAGTATTATCACGGTCTGAGTGGAGCTCTCAGAGCCACAACACCCAGTGTGACAGTGACGAACCCCTTGTCCTCTGTGAGTAAATTCACACACACACACACACACACACACACACACACACACACACACACACACACACACACACACACACACACACACACACACACACACACACACACACACACACACACACACACACGCACACGTGTTGAAACTGATGAGTTAAATGCAGGAACACTTACTCGATCTCTCACAATACTCTGTAGGCGTCAATGAACAATATCACTGAGAACAAACACATGTTTACGTTGCTAAGAGTGGTTGCTAGGGGTGTTGTGTAGTGATACACTGAACCATTGGGTGAAGCGGTTTATCGTGAGTAAAACACAGCTATTGACCAATCAGAATCAAGGACTGGAACTAACCGTTTTACAATGGTTTTTATACTGTACAAACTGTTTATTCTCTCCCCTTAAAGGGATACTCCACTTTTTTTGGAAATAGGCTAATTTTACCACTCCCCCAGAGTTAAACAGTTACGAATTTTACCGTTTTCAAATCCATTCAGCTGATTTTCTGATATTTAGAAGAATATCATTAACCAGACAGTTTCTGGTCTCATTGACTTCCATAGTAGGAAAAAATATATACTATGGAAGTCAATGAGAGCCAGAAACTGTCTGGTTAATATATTCTTCTAAATATCAGAAAATCAGCTGAATGGATTCAAAAGCGGTAAAACTCGAAGCTGTGTTAACTCTAAACCCTAAAATTCAGCCTATTTCCAAAAAAAGTGGAGTATCCCTTTAAGGCCGTACACACCGGACGAATATCGATGTGCGTTATTTGCCAGCATTTTTCTACACGTTATTTGTGTTCACACCCAAGCGATTTTTGCTGACGATGAGCAGAGTGAACATGAAAATTAATTCCCTGACATTAGATGCCGATTAATGTGAAACAGGAATAGTCGCAGTCTCGTTATGTCATATAGTTCTTCATGTTCCGGACACCAGCAGACCAGCAGCTCTACATTCATTCTTCCTCGTCTTATTTCTTCCCGGCAGTGTAGACGCTTTCACCGTTACGTGTGTGTGCTTCGGCAAAGCACGTTTTGTGTTTGAGCGCCCCCAAGTTGTGTTTTACTGTAACTTCAGAAGCGCCATACACGTGAGCAAAAGCGCCAATCTCATTGGTCGATAGTTTTTGATGAAAACCAAAATAACAAACCCGAGACATATTTTAAAAATGACGCTTTCACGCGTGGCGTTTTCACGTCGAGTGTCCACACTCACACTGGCACCTTTTGTTTAGTCACAAGGCGTTAAACGTTGCAAATATGGCGCGCAAAATTTGTCCATGTGTGAACAGGCCTTTACACTTACACACACACACACACACACACACACACACACACACACACACACACCCACACACACACACACACACACACACACACACACACACACACACACACACACACACACACGAACACTCTAACCCTACCCATAAACCTACTCATCACTCAAAATGTTTCTGCATTTTTTGTATCTGAGAAAACAAAGTATGTTTGGTTGATGATCACACAGAGAGACATCCTCATAAAGCATGTTTACGTTGTAACACCCATCATTACACATTTGTGTCTCATAAACCAGACAAGCACACTTTGGTTTAGTGTTTGGAGGCTGAGTTTCAGAAACTCTGAGAAAAGATTTCTAAAATGTTTATTTTTATTCTGTGGTGGAAACAAACTTCCAAAGTTTGTGGCTTAATACAGTGTGACAGAAATTTTGGCAGGGGTCAGCAGGGGTCAGGAAGGATCAGCAAGGGTCAGGAGGGGTCAGCAGGGGTCAGGAGGGGTCAGCAGGGGTAAAGGAGGGATCAACAGGGGTCAGGAGGGATCAGCAGGGATGAAGTAGGGGTCAGCAGGGGTAAAAGGGGGGATCAGCAGGGGTCAGAAAGAGCATATAAATACATAAAATAATAAGTGGCTTCATTAAGCTAATTATTAAATATATTTAAATATGTATGTTAAATATGGCTGAATTAACCACTTAAATATTTTTTTTATTTTATTTTATTCTTTAAAGCATGAAATGGACTTGCGTATATATATATATATAGTCTCTCTTTTCTTTGTGTGTTTCCAGAGTAGTTAGTCACATGGCATCTACAGCTCCAGTGATTGGCTTATAAAGTTCAGAAGAAAGGCAGAATGTTACAGGAATGGCTCTTAATTCGATCAGCTGCTCATGATAATGTTTCACAGTGTTTGTTAATAAGATTCAAGTGATGCAACTAGAATTTTTGGATGATAATTGAAGCTTTTGTGGCACTTTTGTCCATTTATACTAGTTTCCCCTTCTCTCAGCATTTGTACATGAGATCCAGATGTTGAATAGAGGTCATTCCACCCAAGACACAATCATTTAGCAATAAACTCTTTATATTTGATGAAACCCTCGATGACCTTACAGACGATCGATGAGACACTATGTGCATTTCTTTCTAGCGATCCCGTCTCTTGATCATCTTTATTTGTTCCAGTGAACTGTAAAAACAGCCGTAAATAAATAACCCTTTGTTAGCAGTAACCCCGAGCGAGAGATTGAGTTTCTCTTTGTGCTGGCGTGTTCTCCAGAAACGCTGAGAGACACAGAACCTGATCTCAACACCAGCGCTCCGTTCGCTTTAAAAATAACCTGTTCGGAAGCAGGGCTGGAGAAGCCTGGGAATGAGGAGCGGGATTCTCTGGATGTTGAGGAAGACGATGGATGGTAAAGCCACACTGACTGGCGTTCACGGACCGGCTCGGTTCTCCAGGGCTCTGACCCGGACCCCGAGCCGATCTCGCACGGATGACTCCGGCCCGGAGGAGAGCGGATCCGCTCGCCTGGATCCCGGGATGGGTGAAGGTCGTTTCTTATGACAGAAGGGTAGGAAACTTCTAGAGCTGTGTATGAGGAACAAATACACTAATATTGTGATTTATTCATGTTGTTCCTCACATTATAGCATCATATCACATGACTGCAAGTGAGGTTTCTTGCTGCTGTAGCCGGTGTTCATTTTTCTCCATATTTGCATATATTCAGCAGTTTTATCCATGAATGCTTTTAATTGGTCAGCATTCCTTAAAACTCGGGAGAGTGATAATGCACCAGCTTTATTAAGGGTTTTTATTTTATCGGATAAAGAAGATTTATAATTTACATCCTAAATGAGTTGCTTCACACAGATAACTTGTGTTTGTTGTATAGTTTTGGTGGTTTGCTGTTGTGTTTCTTTGCCTGTCCGCTATGTAAAGCGACCTTGGGTTTGTGAAAGGCACTATATAAAATAAACCTATTATAATTATTATTTATTTATTTAACATATTGTGTTTATTTGCAGTAAGTTGTAAACAGAAGCTGTTTAACAGGAACATACAGTGATCAGTGAAGTCTGATTCATTAACAAATGCTGATCCGTTTATTCAGTTAAGAGTCGAATCCTCACACAGATCAAGCATTAGCTGTGCATACGTTGTCTATGCAATCTATGTCTATGTTGCATTAAACCTCAACTTTATGTATAAACTACTAATGAATAAAACAAAACTGCATGAAAAATCTCATGTTTTACTTGACAGACTTATAATATGATAATGTTGACATTAACATACATTTTTAGAGAAAATCATTGTGAATTCATTACTTTATTAGTTAAAGTACAGAGTTAGTTACAAACTAGCTAGTAGTTACTAAAACTGTATAGTGTGACATTTAAGACTTGCAATTTAAATAATAATTTATTAATGACTAATGCAACCCTAAAGTACGATGGCGTATTGCATTCACTTGAAGAAAAAAAATCGACTCTGTTTTTCTGAATTAACGAGTTAATTTTTCATGAGAAAATCTTTTTTTTGCTCTGTTTTTCTGAATTAACGAGTTAATTTTTCATGAGAAAATCTTTTTTTTGCTGTTTTTCTGAATTAAAGAGTAAATTTTTCATGAGAAAAATTTTTTTTGGTCTGTGTTTCTGAATTAACGAGTTAATTTTTCATGAGAAAATCTTTTTTTTGCTGTTTTCTGAATTAAACGAGTTAATTTTTCATGAGAAAAATTTTTTGCTCTGTTTTTCTGAATTAACGAGTTAATTTTTCATGAGAAAAAAAGTTTTTGCTGTTTTTCTGAATTAACGACTTAATTTTTCATAAGAAAAAAATTTTCATTCAGAAAAACAGAGCAAAAAAAATTTCCATGAAAAATTAACTCATTAATTCAGAAAAACAGAGCAAAAACTTTTTTCTCATGAAAAATTAACTCATTAATTCAGAAAAACAGAGCAAAAAAAAATTTCTCATGAAAAATTAACTCATTAATTCAGAAAAACAGAGCAAAAAATATTTTTTTCTCTTGAAAAATTAACTCGTTAATTCAGAAAAACAGAGCAAATTTTTTTTCTCATGAAAAAATAACTCGATTTAATTTCAGAAAAAACAAGAGTAGATTTTTTTCTTCAAGCGAATGCAATATGCCACCGTACTAAAGTGCATTTATGAAAGAATTTGAAATTGTTGTCTCATATTAACTTAAAAACTTAAGTCTTGGTGCTAAAAACTTAATAAAATTAACTAAATTCATGATCAAATTATAAATAATTCCAGTTGGAACATTTGAATATATTACAGGATGGATGGAATATTCTATATAGAATGTATAGTAAAAGGAATATTTTTACAGTATGTAAATTGTAAAATTTAAAGCCATGTGTGAGATCAAATCTCTGCTGTAACAATCATATACCCATAGGAATCAGAGTCAGTTGCATCAGGACAAATAGCTTGTATATTTTAAGAATAAAAGTGTCATTATAAACAGTTTCTGCGTTCATGATTGTGTCTCAGTCCTGCTGTTATTGTCTTTGTGTTATTGTGATTTTGGGGAGTTTGGGCTCAGACGAGTGAAGGTGAACGTTGGCCTTTTAACAGTCTGAGAAAGACCTTCCGTGTCTTTCCCTCATCAGCTGGTGTCCAGAGCCGAGAACAGGACAGATTCATACGGGATTGTTCACTGTGTGGATCATATGTGGTTAGCAGAGAGACTCTGGATCTGTGTGGATCTGCACAGAAACTGAACCGTATGCTTCAGTCAGACATGATGAATGGTGGAGCACTTTCTAAATAGTTTATTTTGTGCATCGTGTGTAATTTTAGAGCACTGCAATTTGTGTGAGGCAAGAGAAAAATATGTGTTTGGGATTCTGGATAAAAATAGCTTCTTTGTGCATATGTGTGTGAAGTAGTAAAAGAAGTAAGAGAAGCATAATTTCTCAGGCAAGGTTCTATTTATTAGTATATATACAGTATATATTATTACATATATTTTACATATAAAATACAATTATACATATTTGTCATATGGAGTGATAATGGCACAAACTTTGTTGAATCATACTTTGAATTGATAACTGAGATGGTTTAAACTGATTCAGGAGATTGTCTTCTAACTATAGTCTTGATGACATCATCAGTTGAAGAATTAACATTAATGGCTAAATACGTAAGAGAACCACATATGTTCAATGTGATGTTGCTTTATCAGTAACAACATATTTGCAAACATTTAATGAGTATTGAGTAGAATGACAAAATGATTGGCCGATGCACATTTTAAAGGCATAGTCGTCATTTATTGACCCTAATGTTGTTCCATACTTGAAGGAGTTTCTTTCTTTTGTGAAAGGTAAAATAAAGACATCATGAAGAATGTTTTTGACCAAACAGTTTTGGTTCCCATTGTCTGGAGAAAAATGGAAGTCAATGGGAACCAAAAATATTTGTTCGCGAACATTCTTCAAAATATCTTTTGTGCCTCACTGTAGAAAGAAAGACATGTGAGGTTGGACTGATAGTGAGTAAATGATGGGGTGGACTATCTTTTCATCAGATTTATAGGGTCATGAAACCCTAAACCCTATATTTTCTGGGATTTTAACAGAGGGATGAGTGT
The DNA here is from genome assembly GCA_030378365.1 of Hybognathus amarus. NCBI lineage: Eukaryota > Metazoa > Chordata > Actinopteri > Cypriniformes > Leuciscidae > Hybognathus > Hybognathus amarus. Next base: position 568,746 of record JAQIUQ010004464.1, read on the forward strand.
TAAACATCATTGAAGACGATGTCAGCATCTGTTAGATTTAACTGTAAGGGGAAACTGATTAATAATTTTTTTCCCACTATTTTTGTATTCAGTGTTTAAAATCTACATCGTGTCAGAGCACTAAAGTACTTCGATGACACGCATCGGTGTCACGAGGTTCCACTTGAGAAATTGTCAGTTTATGTTGTTTCTCCGTCATTAACACAGCCGCGGCGCACGGGAAATCTTGAGTTTGGTTTGAATGACGGCGCGCTGTGCAAGAGAGGGTGTGGTCAACGCGTACACAAGTGTGATTGACACTGCTAAGACACGCCTCCTGGCTCTGATTGGTTGTTTCTGACCGGGAGCGGTGTATTTCTGCAAAGCCAGAAGAGCTTGAATTCATCACAGATGATCTGTCTCATAGTCTACTGTCAGGACATAACGACAGTTTTAACAATTATGTAAAAAGATATTTGTTTTCCAAAAGTTACTTACTGCAGATTTAAGTTTGTTTTTGTCAATTTGTGCTGTAAATTGTTTTTATAATTTTTTTCTAAAATTTTAATACATGTCATTTTAATACAAGTTAAACTTAATATAAAACTAGCTTAAATAAAATAACTTAAAGTTTGTGTATATTTGATTGTATTTCAAGCAAAAACATTTTTTTTTACGGTTTTACTTTTAGTTAAATGATCATTCTGACATTATTTACTTACATTTTGAAGAAGAAAAAAATCATACGATGGAAGTCAATGAACCTTCATCATCATCTTCATCATCTTCATCTTCACTCACTGTACTGCCCTCTGCAGGTGGAATCTCTTATTACACACACACACAGGTTTTCCCCTTTTTATCTTTTAATCCCGTTTTAATTTCAACATTTGAGCATATTGCAGTCTTGTTTTAGTATGCAAAAGGTTAGTTGACACTCATAACCCCGGAGCCAGTGTTCCCCGTATCCGCCATACATCTACACTTCCCCCTGTGCTGAGAAGTGGCGTCCCATGAGCCTCTGCTTCTCCGTCTCCTCTTCCTGGACTCTGAATCAGTGCAGCTCTATTGATTCCTGCCACACGCGTGTGTAATGGCCTTCAGCTCAGGGATGGAGAATCTCAAGAGCAAAGAAAGCAAGAGAGGGGGCGTGACCTATGTAGAGGCACTTCCTGTCCTCAAGCAGACTTCCTGTCCGTCAGTCATGTGCTCCTCGTGCTCCGCTCTGATTGGCCATCGTGTGCTTGTGCTCCGCTCTGATTGTCTGTTCCGTGCT